>CAUYRT010041024.1:0-31468 GCA_963574885.1 Lepilemur ruficaudatus | reverse complement strand
TATACTTAGTGAGATTGTAGTTAAATGTAACAAGATAAGTCAACTTGAGTGGTAATATATTTTGGGAAATCAGCTCACTATAAATTGTGACTGTAAACATTATACTGTAAATGCTTTGTAGTTTTCCCCCAATAAAAAAGAAAAAAAAAATGGAAGAAGAGGGAAAGAAAGAAAAAAAGGGAAAAAAGGGAGAAAAATTAAAAGAGAAGGAAAAAGAATGCTAAAAATTAACACAAATCAGAGAAAAAGTCTTCATGCAGAAGAGGAAGAAAGGGAGGGATAGATAGAGAAAGAGAGAAGAAGAGAAAAGAGAACTGGAAAAAGACTGTAACGGAACCTTTGCACTGTATATGAGATACAAAGCAGAGACCCTGGGTTATCATTCAGTATTATGAGAGAGAAAATTAAATTGGTCTTGGCAAAGGGATTCTATTAAGGGATAATATCTTCCCTTTTATTGTTAATTATTTTATGTTTACAATAGTCAGTGTAAATGTATATTATTTTTACAGTAACACATGGCTTAGCATAAATAATTTACCCAGGATATATGGCTAATTTCTAATTAACTTCCAGCTCTGTTCGCCTGCTTTAGATTAAAGCCCTTTCTCTTTCTAACAAGTCCTTGAAGGGGAGCAGACAACCTAATTACAGACATTCATTGTGGAATATTTATATTTAGCAATTTAAAAAAGTAATATCAAACGAGAAATGTAGTGGAAAATAAAGTGGAAGAGGAAAAGGTTGCAGTGGAGGGAGGAAAATTTATTGTTTGTCTTTGTATTTTTATGTCTGCATAAGAAAAAAAACATAGGCCAGAGAAATTTATCAGCAGGCTGAATGCAATATGGCACTAGTACCTCTGTGTCCCCAAATACAATTATTGTTTATTGCTTAAAAACAATTTTCTATAGGCTGTATGCGCTAAAGAGAAATCCATAAACATCAGAAACAAGTCTCTAACAAGTCTTCGTTGTTTATACAGATAAAAAAAATCCATATTTCCCTTCCCGTTAATCCAGAATAGACCCGAATAAAGCAAATTCACTGCATCCAATGAGATTTGTAATGCAACAGTAGAAGAATCTGATTTCACACATTATGGTTAGGGTCCTCCATATCCCAGCCATAACAAGGGTAATAAATAAAGTCTACTCTAAAACCAGGCATATAGCCTCAGTAATTGACTCGCTGTCTGCAGGAGACACAATGATTTCCGAACGTGAGGGGCTAACTTGAGTCAGAAGGCTTGCAGAAATTCACCATGGGAATGTACTGGCATAAACACTCCTTTGTATGTACAGCCTCATCCTAGATGCTGAAGCTCCTTTAAAAAGCAACAAAATGGGGCCAGGCTCTTGCTTTATACCTGTATCATTGTGATTGACACAGCGGAGGAAAGCCCTCTCCCCCAGGGGTCTTATATCTTGAACTAATCTGAGTCACCTTTGGACTTGCAATATCGCGGCTCTGAATTCATTGAGGTAGATAAGTGTGGTGTATTAGTCTTAATGTGCATTTACAATACATGGTGTAATTGCTCCTTTGGAACTGTTAATGCATTTTTATAGCCAAAAAACAATTTCCCGTATACTGTACGTATTAAGGAGAAATGTCTGCCTGAAGATTTATGGCGAGGATGCACAAAAACAAAGCAAAACATCCTAGTGCGTACATTCATCTTGTTACAGACCATACACTTGGGTGCATTTGTTCTTCAAAGAGTGTGAGGAACATCAAACACTTAGGTTCTTCGTCATTCCTGATCCTGGCTTCAGAGCTTCTACGGTCCTTTTCTATTTCCTCCTTGATCCTCAGTATGTAAGGGTATCTAGGGAACAAGTGAGAAAATACAGAGCAAAAAAGTTGATGTGATCATGATATAAGAGAGAATGATGCACTTTAAGT
This sequence comes from Lepilemur ruficaudatus, assembly GCA_963574885.1. Lineage (NCBI taxonomy): Eukaryota > Metazoa > Chordata > Mammalia > Primates > Lepilemuridae > Lepilemur > Lepilemur ruficaudatus. Next base: position 29,560 of record CAUYRT010041024.1, on the reverse strand, counting down.
TTTAAAATCATCTTGAAGGGATGATACAGATTCATACGAACAAAGACAGGAAGGAAATTCTGGAAGGTGAACGTTCTTGTGCCAAAGCATGCAGGGTCAGAACCAAAGTGCTTTTCCCCATCCATTCCTAATGACGCTTTAATGGTGTTACGTTACGTTTACCAAAATAGAGGGTGGGAAGGTGTCTCGGTTATTCTCTGTTTTGTTTCCTAATCCTGAATCTTTCTCTGCACTGCTCTCTTTCGGAGGGAACTGTTTCATGCCTGCGTCGCTGGGCTCCTTTGCCAGCTGGCTTCCAGTGAGGCTTGGCCAAAGGGAGGCCCTGGCAGGGGATCAGAAGGCAGGAGGGGAGAGGGCTTGGGCCGTTCCTTCCTTGCTCCCTCCCTGCCTTGGTGCTGTCTCTGGCCTGCATCCCTCCATGATTGCGGCTCCTGCTGAGGGGCCTGCCAGGGTGCCGGCTCTTTCTGATCATTGGTAACAAAGGGTGGCAGAGCCTCCTCTTGTTGCTAGTGTCTGGGTGCCCAACCCTTGTTAATCCTGCTCACCCCTCTGTAAGTAATTGCTTGATTAAAATATATTTGTTAGGACCCTGACTGTTACAGTGGATGCACAGTCAGGAGAAAGAGACCTCAAAATGCCCGAGCCAGTTTACCCACACGGTGGCTGAAATACTCTAATAGCTCTGCTGACTGTAAGGTTTTGGCAAACTCATCCTCACAGCTGCCAAAATGATGGATCTTTCTAGGTGTTCAATGATTGTGCTATTATGTGGGTGGAATGTTTTGGTTTGGTTTGACCTAAAGCAATTGTGTATTAGTTAGGACTTCATAGCTACAAATGACAGAAACTCAACCCCAAATAGCTTATAAAGGAGGAGGGAGGGGAACTTATTGACTCATGTAACAGAAAAGTCCAGTGGCCCAGTGGCCTTAGGTCCAGAGGTTCAAATGATATCACGGAATGCTGCCTCTTTCTACCCAGATTTCAACTCAACTTTCGTTAGCTTCTTTGGCTGGATTACTCCACATGCGTCAGAGACGCCCCTGGAAGCATCTGCCCTAAAGAGAGAGAACTTCCTCTTCCTCAAATCCATGTAGATTCTGGAAAACAAACCTGGTTCTCCCAGCTTGATTCGAAGGCTATCTTCTGTCTGGTCAGGGGATCGAACACTCTGTGATTTGCCTGGGTCATATGCTTATTCCTGAGCTGGAGGAGGCAGGAACAGTTCCATTAACTCTGAAAGAGGCAGTTTCTAGAAGGATAAAGTAGGACTGGGCAGGAAGAGGTAACCTGAAGTAATAGATGCAACTTTACATGTTCTGAGCATATATGTTTATATGTTCTCAGAAACATCCTGTCACTGTGTGCAGAGATGACACACAAGGGCCACGTGTACATGAGACTGAAGAAAGCTGTGAGCACTCTGTACTAAACACATTTGTGACCTTCCTAACTACGTTTTAACACCTGCCTGTGGTTCGTAGATAAATACCAGAGAAAACAACTGCGTATCTAGTCTCTGCTTTATGGGAAAATGAAGATAAGAGATTTTTGGAAAGAGCACTGAATATATTACCTTATGTCCAGTGGATGCTCAATCAATTTTAATTATCCCACTTATGAATGGGAGGGAAAGATAAGAGATGCAAAATCATTTCTGGAAAAGAAAACATCTGGCTTGGCAACGTGACTTAGAGTCCACACCCAGTTCAGGCACTGACCCGTGGGCCCTTGAGCACGCTCGTGAAAATCTGTGACTCTTGCTTCATTCCCATGGGAAATGGGCAGGAGTATATAGGAGCAAGGGCCTCTTTTTCCCTTTCCTATGAGAATTCCTTTACAAACAGTTAATAAAGCTTTTGGCAGGAGGGAAACAGCAGACATTGGGCTTGCTTTTTGATTTTACTTCATTGCTCAGGAAACAGATAATCTATTTCTGCACAATATTTGCCACCTAAACATTTCTTTCAGAGAAAGCACTTAGGAAGAAACGAACATTCTGCTGTCCAAACTCCACCTAGGACCAGGGAAAGCAGGTGAGGTGATGGCTTCTTTTAGCTTCTTATTTGCTATTATTGTTTAATAATTTCTTTGGCCTTAGAATGTCTTGTTTGGGCTATGAATTTCCAAATCCTGATAGATACCTCTTAACTTTCCGCCTTCCTAGACACTGTTGTCCAAAGGTTTTGAGGGCTGATCAAAGGCAGACGCTTTTACAAAGAATGGTTTTTTTTTGTTTGTTTGTTTGCTCCTTTTCCCATCTGATCTTGGCAGGAGACAGTGTTGGCAAAGAAGGAATGTCCTCCTCCCACTTCCCCACTCACCCGTGAGACGCGACTCACCTGAGAAGCTTTGGAGCTTGTGGTAGCTGCTCTCCAAAGATAGCTCCCTCCCCAGTGAAGCATGACTTCCAGAAAGCGAGCCCTTGTGTGGTCTGGGTTGGCTAATAGGGTGAAGCAGAAGTGCTGCTGCTTGACTTTTGAAGTGCATTTAGAAGCTGTGCAGATTTTGCCTGGGTCTCTAGGGATGCTTTTCCTGGGGAGGCCCAGCCACCACAAAGTCAGACTGCCCTGAGACCACGCCTGTGAGGACGTCCACGCTAGCCATGCGGAGAGGCTGCATGGAGAGAAGTGCCTGAGCACCCCGCAGCTGGGCCAGCCATCCAAGGACAAAGACATGTGAGTGATGGCGCCACCTTAGTTGGCCAGTCCAAGTCTAGACTTTAGGTGACTCTAGCTTCATCTGCCATCTGATGGTAACTGTGTGGGAGAACTTGAGGGAGAAAACTGCTTGGCTAAGCCTGGTCAACTCAAGAATACAAGAGATAATAATAAATTGTTGTTTAGGGCCATTGAGTGTTGGAATGGTTTGTTGTGTAGTAGGAGGTAACTGAAACAGACGTACACACAGATGGGTGGATGGATCCATGGCAGCTGAAGTGGAAAATAAAGGGGGAATGACTTGGAGTCATTTTAATGCACACAGCGGGTTGTGGCTGTGAAGAATGAAATGATCACCTGAACACTGGACTGTCTCTTTCATCTGTTAGATCCTCTGTTCAGGGTGAGGATCCTCTTTCTGTTCTGGGATTTCCCCACCTGTTTTCTCTGTACTGTGGGCTCTTGGTCTCCATAGATATTTATTACTTAGCATTACAAATAATTTTTCTCTGGGTGCAATCTCTGACCCCAATTTATTCTTAATTTGTTTAGTTGACACTCACAATTGTATACAGTTAACAGAGGCAAACTTGTGCTATAAATGCATTTTTGAGTAATATAAGGAAATTAATCATTTATATATATATATAGTCTTTTTTTTTTTTTTTTGAAAGAGGGTCTTGCTCTGTCACCTAGTCTAGAGAGCAGTGGCATCATCATAGCTCACTGCAACATCAAACTACTGGGCTCGAGCAATCCTCCTGCTTCAGCCTCCTGAGTAGCTGGGACTACAGACACTCACCACCACACTCTACCAATTTTTCTATTTTTGTAGAGATGAGGTCCCAGTATATTTCTCAGGCTGGTCTCGAACTCCTGACGTCAAGCAATCCTCCTGCCTCTACCTCCCAAAGTGGTAGGATAATAGGTGTGAGCCACCATGCTCAGCCAATCATTTATATTTTATATACAATAATACTTATTCATCAACAATATTTCACACTTCCTTAAATGGGTATAATAGGGTAGGTGGGATCTTCTAAATAGAAAATTACCTATTGAAGGACTCTATAGAAGAGTATTGCCTAGATTAAGAGAAACGCTAAAACTACTCAACACAATTACCATCACCCTGTCATCACTGTAAAGAGATGTTACATGACAAGTTCTGAGGTTGCAATGAGTTATAAAACACAACCTCTGACCTCAATACATTTAGAATCTAGTTGGAGAGATGATGATGATGATGATAATGATGATAGTAATCAGTATCTGTTGAGCATTTATTATGTACAAGGTACTGTGGTAAGCATTTTACATGTATTTATTCATCTAATCCTCATAATAATTTGTCAAGTAGATAATATTATTTTGTTATTATAAATGACAAATATTGAGGAGAGATTATTTAACTTCCCAAGATCATGCAGCTAGTAAGTGGTGTTAGTAAGTAGGTAAGTACTGTGCAGTGTTACCGTACATTCTGTAAAACATATATTTCCATTACCTTTTTGGATAAGTTAGCATATGCTCTGTGCATAGTATAGCTTGTCACTGGAAGTGCAGTTTCTAGACCAGTGACATCAGCATTCCCTGGAACTTGTTAGAAATGTAGAATCTTGACCCTCACTCCAGACTTACTGAATCAGAATCTACATTTTAAAAAGATCTGCAGGCAATTTGAATGCACATTAAATTTGAGAAGCAGTGATCCAGAAATTAAATGCTAAAGGACTTCCAAGGAAGGAGTTATCATTGAGACTTTCAAAGGGGTGAGACGTGATAGCCTGCCTTGAGAAGTGGGTGACACGATTATATGAAGAGGGGACTTACTTTGCCAATTAGTACTCATGGAATGGTGATATAAAGAGAATATGAGAAAAATGGTCTTTTAATGTATTTGCTTTTTTAAAAATCTGAAAAATGTGGTTAGGTAAGAGACATGCAGATTCATTAAGTGGGCAGATTCTCGGGGGCCAGGCTCTAGTTGGTTCCATCCCTGAAACCCCTGCAATGCCCAGCCTCACTAACCCTGGCACATGCTGTGTCAGCTTGGCCCAGAAGATGGGTGGACATCCACATGGCCATTGGGCTGTATTTGGTGACCTGAGAATAGCCATCACAACTCTCTACATCATGGGAAATGTACTCTATTGCTTGAAAAAAACCATCCCATCCCTGAAAAAATTTGGCTAGGTCATAAATTTTAAAAAGATAAGAAAGCTTATAAGTGACATTACTGATCAAGGCATGAGGTCAGTAAATCTTTGGGATGTGGGAGCAGACAATAAAAGGAGGGGAAGCAGAAGGGGTGAGAAAAGCTACATGACATAACTACTACGATACAAAGTCAACATGCCATCTTGACTTTGTATATGGCTATGAAATCTCATAAAGAACAGAAACAGATTGTTGAGATTATTAGTAGATGGGATGAGAAAGCTTAGTAAGCTAAGGCAAAGGAGGCAAGGGAAACTTTTATTTTCACTGGTATATAAAAAACAAACCATGGGCAGATGCTACAGAAAAGGAATTTTGCCTAGCCAACCTGGGAGGAAGAAGAATAAGGCAACTGTATAAAGTACAGTGGGGAAAAAAATCCTGATTATCATTTACAACCCTGATGGAGGAACCATGGTTAAAAAAATAATGAATGGGAACATGGATGTCAGAGGGCTTATGTTGCCTATTGGAGCAGTAAATATAACAATAAGTGTTAGTTCTGTGAGCAAAAGCTAGAAACAGAGGAATAATGAGGACTGACATTGCAAGAGAATGTTTGCAAAGATGTGGGTACAGTGTTGAAGGTCATGTTCTGCTTCACATGAAAAATGTGTCACGGAAGAAAACGTGGGCTTCTAACTCAGACAGCCCTGAGTTGGAAATCTGACCTTTGTCCATTTCATGCCTTTCTGAGGCTTTGCTTTCTTATCTGTAAAAGGACAATAATCTTATCAGCCCTACAAGGCAGTTCTAGAAATTCTTTTAGAGAGTAAAAGATCTCGTGCCTTCATATTTAATTTATCGTAATGTCCTGTCTGTTTACTTTCTCAAGATCTCTTGAATCCATTTACTTTTTTCCATAATTACTTTTCCAATAGTCCAAGATCCCAAGTTCCAAATCCACCCCCCTGAACTTCTGCTCTCACCTCCCAAGTGGTCTTTCCATGCCTACCCCCTTGCTTCCTTCCAGACCGTTCACACCGGAGACAGCAGGAACCTTTTCAAAATGCACATCTGGTCGTGTTACACACACCTCCCCAACACACACACACACCCCCTTTGAGTAGCATCACACTGATCTTAGGAAAATGACAAAACATGGCCTGGCCCTGCCCATTGCTTAAACATTATCTTTCACAACTCTTGGTCTTCTTTCAGTTTATTGAAGCTAATTTTGTTGCTTAGTTAATGTCTGTTTCCATCACCAGAAGTTGAGCTTAATGAAGTCAGGGTCTGCATCTATTTTGTTCATTACTGTGTCTCCGGGATCCAGCACAGTGCCAGATATACACCAGGTGCTTATTCTGTATTCCAAATGAACTTTTTAGTATATATAAATCTGCCTCCTTGATCCCTGCCTGGAGAGAGAGCATGTCTCAAACCGTGCAAGGGATTAATCATCCATGTTTGGCTACTGGTCCTTCATCCTGGTACCTGCCTACCATACACTTGAAGGACAAGAAGTGGTGGCCATGTAGGTGCTCTACCTTTGAAAACTTCTAGAGTGGCATTCTCAGCCAGATTTGTATGAATACCCAAAAAGGACCTAGCTGGAGAATTGGGAAAGATAAGTGATGCCTTATATTGGAGTAAAACTTCCTGGGTAAATAGCATTGTGCTATTTTTTGCCTAGTTTTCATAAGATCAGAATGTTCTTTCAGCATTAATTTATTTCTTCTTTCTTGTAGAACATAAGGTAACAGATAAAAACAATAGCACAGACTACAATCAAACAAAATATTGCATTTTCAAATACATAGAGACATTTAAATGAAGGAATGTCTTAATTTCCTTACCCACTCTTAATTCTTGTTCTGTGCTTTATGTCTTATTAATCCCACTTGGAAATAGCCTTCTGCCACTTTAATATTGGCTTGTTCACATTTCAAAATTATCCTATGTAATCTAATCTTAGGAAGTTTAGCTTTTGCAGGTTAATAATAATATGATATGATTAATTTCCAAAGACTCTCATTAGTAATACTATTCATTTCAAATCCTCATTAACCTGTCAGATAAGAGCTTTGGATTCTTCACTGCTAGAATCAAGGCAGGTTCCAGTAAGCTTTAATTACTTGGAATGAGGTGTTGCATGTTATCTTTCAGAGTGTTTGTAGGTTCGGGGATTGATAGCACCTGGCTTAAATTTGGTCTTAGATATGTATTTTGGTCTTTATAGCACTACTTACAGAATAGGTAAGACTATAATATAAGAAGAAAATCTGATTTTTTTCTGAATGCTCTGCCTAGCCCTCTCTGTTGCAGTAAAATTTCTTTACACACACTGTGACAATCTTGATTATGTCATGCACCTGTAGTTGTGGATATTAGAAACATGGCACATTCAATCTCTCAGCTGGTCAGATTTGAAGATTGCATCCAGGGAAGTGTGAGAGCTTGGTAGAGCACTAGGCTTTGTGATGAGGCAGAGATAGTGCAAAATGGTCTTGCTTGGTTTTACTTTTGAGCTCTGAGATGGCACTAATGGTGGTATAGCTTGTCTAGGACCATTAACACTCAAGCCTGTGGTGTCTGCTGAAATCTTTTGAGAATGCTCAGATTGCAGTAGTTTCTTCTCAGATAATTCTTTTAGAAAAGAGAATTTCTAGAAGATGCATGGCCATATAGTCCCAAGTGGGAGTCTGCCTCTAGACAGAGTTCGACAATTCTGGAAACACTAATCTTTGGCAAGATAATTAGAAATATATGCCATTGTCACAGTTGTGTGTGAACTGGCCTAGCACTGGTTTTATTTATTTTATTTTATTTTATTTTTTTGAGACAGAGTCTCACTCTGTTGCCCTGGCTACAGGACTAGAGTGCCGTGGCATCAGCCTAGCTCACAGCAACCTCAAACTCCTGGACTCAAGCGATCCTTCTGCCTCAGCCTCCCCAGTAGCTGGGACTACATGCATGAGCCACCATGCCCGGCTAATTTTTTCTATTTTTGGTAGAGACGGAATCTCGCTCTTGCTCAGGCTGGTCTGGAATTCCTGAGCTCAAACGATCTGCCCACCTCGGCCTCCCGTAGTGTTAGGATTACAGGCGTGGGCCACCGCCCCCCACCCTAGCTCTGATTTTAAACCTTCATTTTTATACCCAGGTAATTTGTGACCAGTCCCTAGTCAGGGGTCTAGGAAAACCAGAGGAATTGACCTTTTGTCCGAGGTGCTCCATAGAACGCCTCAGGAGTCTCGGCGGCTGTCTAGACTATAAAGAGGGCATCTCCCGAGAAGCAGCATATTCTCATTATTTTATTTTTAAAATAATTCTCTTTACAGAGGAATTACATACTGTTAAAATAGGTTGATTATTCTAAATTTACAAAATGTGAATCAGCAAGAAGGAAAAAATAAAACTTTTCCACAAAGCCATTATCCAGAAAGAATCACCTCCTTTTTTGGTACCCTTGCAGTCACTCTGCCTGTCTCTTTCTGGATGTAAATGCATGTGTGTGTGTGTGTGTGTGTGTGTGCGCGTGTGTGTAATGTGTGTAATACCACAGAGACATGCAGAGTAAGGTCACAAAATTGCATAAACTTAGATTCCTCAGACAAAAGATACCTTTATTTTTCTATAACTGATCTGATCTCCCTGGTGAGACCCTACACACTGTCTGTGGGAAAAAAACCAAATTTTAATCTAGTCAGATAAACTCAGTCTGATCTGATGCAAACATTAGAAAAATCTCTTTGGGTAACTCAGTCTTTTCCTGTTGGACTTTTCTCCAAGAGGACATCTGGGTGATGCATGTGACCACATGGCAGTTGGAGGAAGGGTGCTTGGGTGCTTGCTGGCAGGACCTGCACCTTAATGTTAGTGATCTCTGAGGTGCCGTAGGTCTTAGGTGGCATTTTCAGGTCACCTATGGCCATCCCCTTTAGGCTTATTTGCTCACAGTGCGTGGAAGTTTCTTCAGCCCGATTGCAGCCCTCGGGTCCTTCAGAGAGGTCTCATCCCCTGTGTCCCATCTTCACTAACTCCGGCTCCCTGGTACTTTGTGCATAAACCTCAAGCAGCCAGGAGCTCTGCTCCCCTGCCATGCCGGACATGTCGCTGAGCTGGCTGTATCCCTATCCCATGGAGGGTGGGTGGAGGAAGCCCAGCCATATGAAAATATTAATAGTACAGCAAGTCGGCCTGGGATTTAGATGTTACTTTAAGTATTGCTTGGAATGAGAAAGGAGGGGTCTAACAATGGAGCGCAGTTAAACTGTCTTTTTCTGGGTAGGCTTTATACTGCTTTGTAAATTCCACATTACCTGCCTTGCCCTCTCATCTGGGTCAAGATTCGTTCTTATGGAATGTTGCCAGGGCAACAATGCCTGTGGCTTTTCAAGGTATTTCAGGAGTGAGTGAAGAGCTCTTTCCATCTGCCGGTGAAACTACTTGGGGATAAGAGAGAGGCCTTATGTCAATTTGTTTCTTATTAAAATCACATTAATAAGCATCACTCATGTATCTTATAGGCAAACAGTTAATTCTCAGGCTTGTGCCTCTATGTTTTCAAACACAGAATTCTCCATCTACACGCCTGCGCATTACTACAGCTCAACTCTCAAAAGACAAATAGGTTAATTCACTTTACTCACACCGTGTCCTCTGAAAGTCACAATCCAGTTTGGTTTAAGTGGCCGTTGAAGACAGTCTGGAGAAGTGTGGATCCTTTAAGACTGCCATGGTGGAGCACATACTATGTACCTGGTTGCATATGGACTGATATTTGTGGTCATTAAAGGAGGTATTTTTTGACAGGCATCAGAAGTCACGCTGCGGTCAGGATGGAGGAGGAGGTAAAGGAGGAAGCTGGAGACCACCTCGGTGCTCTGTACCCAACCCAGAAGGAACAAACCTCAGGCGTCAATTCTGATCTGGGTCCAACTGACCATGGGGTAGCCTGCAATAGTGGCCAGAGGCAGAAATTGGATAGGATGCGGGTAGTAAGTCGAAAGGCTCTCCCAGTCTCTCTCTGTGGGAAGTAGATATGCTCTGGCTCTGATGGTGTTTGCATTTGAGGGATAAATGACGAATCTGACCTCAGTTTTGCCTTTGTGAGTTAAATTACTTTTGTAACATGCCCCCATTCCCTTAAGGAAACTAATCTTTGTTAATATGCTTACAAAATATAGCATATAGCCATGAGCCAGGCTGAACTTGATAGCAGAAATTCCAGACAGGGAGAGGGGAGCCTGTGGCTTTCTGACTTTGACTTTAATCGGGTCATCTTGATTACATAGCACAAGCAATGAGAACCTTGATTAAATGACTTTAGTTCATTGATGTCTTTAAATAGCTGAATATGTAATTTGCAATTTTACCAACTCACTTACCTGTGAGTTACCATGGTGATAAAGTATATACTGAAATGACTTTTGACATTAATTTTATTATTTTAATTTACATTCAATGAAACAATAGCACTTCCCTACCAATGCACTTCATTTTAAGGTAACTGAGGAAGAATAAATGTACTCACATCTTCAGAGTAGTTATGAATTATGGTATGTTAAAGAGAAAAGGTTACGACCGATTCATCCATCATCCAAATTAAGCTTTAAATTGATGTAGGCAGTTAGGTTAAATGGGTTCTCTTGAAACAGGTATCTATTTGGTCTTCTGACCTGTGAATGGGTGGTATTTGGTCCTGAGATAAGTTACATTCAAATCCCTATTGCAAAACATGTTAGAATGAGATGATAGTACCCTAGCTCCTTGAGCTTAGCATTTCAAGGCAAGATTAAGGTATACTCACCTTACACTTTGTTGGCAACTTTTGGCTATGAAAAATAGGCCTTGGTTGAAATTTAATGGTTTAGTTAATATTCTAGAATTAATTGCTCGTGCATAATGGAAACATAGGGAACTTTGGACACCTTTTATCTAATGGTAGACATGTGACAAAAAGGCAAAATGAGATAACATGAAAGCATGATTGCCATTAATCATACAGAAGGTCGGTGTTAAAAAGAACCTAGAACTTCATGCTTGCTTTGGAAATGATTCCACATGGATTCACCATCTCCCAAGGACTGGAGTTGCAATGACCTTTACCTATGTCTTGTGATGAAGGCACTGGATCCCGGCCGCATTCTTGTCTCTGCTCTTGACCGTGTCTGACCCTAATGATGTCCATACTGCATCTCTTTCTCTCTGCTCTGTACAAATTTGTTGATAATTTAACTTTTTTAAAAAAATTCTTTCTGTGAGAGGATTATTACAATTGTAATACATTTCAGGGTACTTCTTACTTCTTTTGCTTTTGACTAAGGGAAATTATATTTCTATCATGTTCTACAATACTAGATATTTTCTTTTAAATTTGGCGATGAAGATGCATAAAAAATATTTTAGGTCTAGCTAATACATTTTTCTGTCAGGTAGTTCTGTGCAGAAAATAGTCTTAAAATAGATCGTGTATTTTAATGGTAAATGTAATATCTGTAAGCTATAAATAGTGATGGAAAACAACAATCCAACTCTTTTTAAATTCCTGAGCATTTATCTCAGAGGCCAATCAAAGGAAAATTGAATTCAGCACACCCTAGCTACCTTTTAGTTATTTATTAAGAAAGTTAATTCAAATTTTGCCACAAAGTCCTCACATTGATTATTTTTCTGTTAAACCACTCACGTGACCAGCAATAAATAATCAAGCCAAAAAATAATTGGCAGTCACAAGGAAAGAATGATATTAAAAGGTAGCAAATAAATGTATCCATCAGCTAATGGAAATAAAACCAATAGACAACAAAAATGGTAAAGAAAACATTAATTCAGGCGACACCCTTTCAGTTTGCCTTAGGAATCATGAGTAGCAATTTGAAATCCTGTTTTTCTCCTGGGAAAAAGTGCTGCCTAGAATATAATATAAACTATACTGATCAAATAAAGAGGAGAGCCTCAGGCTAAAACAGAGAGAAAGAAGTTACAACAAAGAAAAACAGCTCGTTGTATGAAATGACACATTTATACACCAGCAAAGTAAAATTAGAAATCCCCCCCATAAATGCTATATCAGCTGCAGAAGAAAAATAGCTGTATCACAGAGACCAGACTTGAAAAAGAGGCTAACATAAAATAGAAGATTATTTCAAATAGTTCCCAGAGCATGACTCCCTAATATATATATGTTAAGGTTTTGATCATGATATAATATTGGTTTAATTTTGTTACATAATATATAAAGTTACCAGAAATAAGATGAATGTTTTAGGAAAAATGTAATGATAAACAGTATGAAAAAGTACATATTGGAACAAAAATTTGATGGATATAGCTTATTAAATTTAAACAGGGATTTGACATTCTCTTTCTTCTTTGGAAATATAAAGCTCTTGATTCAGGCAAAATGGTACCCTATGGCTTTTGTGAGCATCACTGAGCTTAGAAAAGTGTAGCCAATGACAAAATGAAATATTGCAGGGGCATGCTTTGGACGTGATGAATTTGTTATTGCAGAAGTTCCCATTAGAAATTCAATGTCATCTATTAGGAAGGCTTCTGTGCCTCGGTTTATGCAGTAGATGGGTTATGAAAGGCAACAGATAAGTAAAATTTTTGCAAATTAAATCAGTGTGCTTGTCTTTTGTGGTTCATCATTTTGTAAAACCAGAGTCCATTTGTAATGTCAATGATTAGGCCTAAAATAGCTAATTGATTAGATTTTCTAAATCAGATTTTATTAGAGTAAAGCATAAAAATATTGCTGAAAGCAATTTAAATGTCTATAAGAGTATTAGAAGGACCAAGAGAAAAGATAATTGTAGGAAATCATGAATGATTCACATCATAGTCAATAAAATATAAACAAGATTATATGAGTGCTTAATCTTTGCACAACTGGCAATCACTTCACTTTTCTCCCTTCCTCAAGCCGACCTCTTTAGAGTCTCAGTTTGTATTTTGATCTATCAACAGAATTTTTTACATCTGATCACTCCTTCCTGCTTGAAACACTCTTAAGACACCACCTTCTGCTAGAATTCCTCCTGTGTCATTGAGACCTCCTTTTCTGTGCCCCTTCCTGGTTGTGTCTCAACATTGACATGTCCAGGGCTTAGTCCTTGGACCACTTATCCTCTATTTGGCCTTATACACTGATGATCTCTTGGACCCCATAACTTTAATTACCCCATAACTTTAATTACCATGTATGTGTGAACTGCATTACCTTCACCCCTGAGGGCCAGACTCTCACACGCAACTACATAGTCAACATCTCCATTAGGAAGTCTAATAAGTATCTCAGGCTTAATATGTGCAAAACCAAATGCCTGATTCCTTCCCCTCCTCATACCTGCTCCTTGACATTGTTCTATTCAGAAAAGAAAAATTCCATCCTTTCATTTACCAAAGCTCTAAACCCATAGTAATCACATATAACGCACTAGCAAAGCCCCACCTCTGCTAACATCAGACTAACCTAATGCACTAAATTTCCTGTATTATTGCAATGGCCTCCTAACCCACCTTCCTGCTTCTTCTCTTATCCGCTTACAGTTTGGTCCCTGAGAAGTAGCTTGACTTTTTAACAGTGTAAGCAAGATCAAGTCACTCCTCTATCCAAACCCCTCCAGTCACTTCTTGTGTCACCCAAAGTAAAAGACCAAGTCCTTACATCAGCCTGCAAGACCCTCCATGAGCTGAATGCTTTACCTCTCTGACTTTGTTCCTTACAATGGTTCTCTGCCTCCCACACTCTTCTCCAGCCACAGACTCTTTGCCGGCATGCCAGGGTCACCCCCACCTCAGAGCCCTTGCACCCTCAGTCTTGATGACTCTTCTTCCAGGTATCTGCAGGGCTATGTCCTGTCTTCACTCAGATATCATCTTATCCATAGGTCTTCTCTCACCACCCAGTTTAAATTTCAGCTACACTCCCTGTCCCTCTCTTACCATTCTCCATGGCACTTAGCACAATCTGACATGCAATATGTTTTATTTTGTTTAATGCACTTTCTCTCTCACTCTAATGGACATTCCGTGAAGAAAGGGGTTGCCTTTTTTGTTCACTCCTGTATCTTCAGCACCCAAAGAAGTGCTTGACATATAGAAATTGACATACAGTATTTGTTGAATGGATGACTAAGTGTACAAATGGCCCTTAAGGCTACTTTCAATATTTAAAGGATCTAACCTAGATGTACATTCTTTTGTGAGACATGGACTTTGGGACTGATTGATGTAGATAGATTGGAGTCTATTTGAGGAAAATAAATGCAGAGCCAGGATCTGGCCAAGGCATTTGATTGCTCATCCAACAGCTGTTTCTCCTTCTTTCTTGGTGAAAGACCTCTAATTTTATGACAGTTACAGTGAATCCTCTGTAGCCCTGGAATGAATCATGATTAATTTAAGACAGTCATGAAAATCTCATTCCTCTTTTCCCTGTAACTAAATAGGGCAGTTCTTATCAATGTGATGTAAGAAGGTTTCTGGGAAGGTTTTTCTATCCTCATAAAATAGTGAGTGATATATAAGAGTAGCTCTTTATTTGCCCCCTTCTTGCTTCTTGCTTTTGATGTTGCTTTTGGGGGATGCAATGCTTGGAGTTGGAACAGCCAACTTGTAACCATGAAGAAAGCATTAACAACGTACTGAGGATGCCTGAGCAGAAACATGGAACAGTTGCCATGCTTGTTAAAGTGTTGATATTGCCAACCTCACAACAACCTGCCTGCAGGCTTCCTAATAAGTAAGGTAACAAATGTTGGATTGCTCAGGCCACTCTTCATTGAATATTATTTTAACCTGTTGCTAAAATTATCCTAACTGATACAGAAGGCTTGAAGAAGTAAAGACAGGACACTAATTCAAATAAACCTCAATTGTAATAATTTACTCAAGGAAAACAAACACACTGCTGTTCTAGAGAAGCAGTCTTGGGATTACTTAAAATCTCATAGTCTGCAGGGTGATTATCTTGCCCTGAAGGTTCTTCACTGGTTTTAGATCTCCGTATAGAATATAAAATATCATGAAGCAGCATACAAAGTAGTGCTGCACTCTCCTCCACGTTCTAGGCTATGTAGCCCCAATCTTCCTGTACAGGCATACCTTGTTTTATTGCACTTTGCAACTATTGAGTTTTTACAAATTGAAAGTTTGTGGTAACCTTGTGTTCAGCAAGTCTATTGGCACTGTTTTTCTAACAGCCTGTGTTCATTTTGTGTCACATTTTTGTAATTCTCACAATATTTCAATTTTTATTATTGTTATTGTATCTGTCGTATCTGTGATCAGTGATCTTTGAGGTTACTTTTGTAATTGTTTTAAGGTACCATGAACCATGCTTGTATAAGATGGTAAACTTAACAAATGTTGTGTGTGTTCTGACTCCTTCATGGACTGGCTGTCTTCCCATATCTCTCCCTCTCCGCAGGCCTCCCTATACGCTGAGATACAATAATATTGACAGTAGGCCAGTTAAAAACCTCACAATGGCCTCTAAGTGTTCAAGTAAAAGGAAGGGTCCCATATCTTTCACTTTAAATCAAAAGCTAAAAATGTTTTTGCATGGTGAGGAAGGCATGTTAAAAGCTTGAACAGACTAAAATCTAGGCCTCTTGGGCCAAATAGTTAGGTAAACTGTGAATGCAAAGAAAAAGTTCTTGAAAGAATTAAAAATGCTACTCCAGTGAACACCCAAATAATAAGAAAATGAAACAACTTTATTGCCAATATGGAGAAAGTTTGAGTAGTTTGGATGGAAGATCAAACCATCTACAACATTCTCTTAAGCCAAACATTAATCCAGAGCAAGGCCCTAATTCTCTCAATTCCATGAAGGTTGAGAGAGGTGGGGAAGCTGCCAAAGAAAAGTTGGAAACTAGCAGAGGGTGGTTCATGGGGTTTAAGGAAAGAAGCCGTCTCCATAACATAAAGGTACAAGGTGAAGCGGCAAGTGCTGATGTAGAAGCTGCAGCAAGTTATCCAGAAGATTTAGCTAAGATAGTTGATGAAAGTGTCTACACTAAACAAAAGATTTTCAATGCAGAGGAAACAGCCTTTTGTTGCATGAAGGTGCCCTCTAGGACTTTCATAGCTAGAGGAGAGAAGTCAATGTCTGATTGCAAAGCTTCAAAGAACAGGCTGACACTCATGTCAGGTGCTAATGCAGCTGGTGACTTTAAGTGGAAGCCAAGACTCATTTACCATTCTGAAAATCCTAGGGCCGTTAAGCATGATGCTAAATATGGTTTGCCTATGCTGTATAACTGGAACAACAAGGCTTGGATGACAACGCATCTGTTTATAGCATGGTTTACTGAAATATTTTAAGCCCATTGTTGAGAACTACTGCTCAGAAAAAAAGATTCCTTGTGACATACATATAGAATGCATCTAGTCACCCAAGAGCTATGGGAGAGATGTACAAGGAGATGAATGTTGTTTTTATATCTACAAACATGATATCCATTCTGTAACCCATGAATCAGGGGGTAATTTTGACTTTCAAGTCTTATTATTGAAGAAATACATTTCATAAGACTATAGCCCGCTGTAGATAGTGATTCCTCTGACGGATCTGGGCAAAGTAAATTGAAAAACTTCTGGAAAGGATTCATCACATCATTCTATATCCCATTAAGAACATTTGTGATTCATGAGAGGAAGCTAAAATATCAGCATTAACAGGAGTTTGGAAGAAGTTTATTCCTACCTTCATGGATGACTTTGAGGGGTTCAAGACTTCAGTGGAGGAAGTTAACTACTAATGTGGTAGAAATGGCAAGAAACTAGAATTGTAAGTGGAGCTTGAAGATGTGACAGAATTGAGGCAATCTCATGATCAAACTTGAACAGATGAGAGGTTGCTTCTCATGGATGAGCAGAGAAAGTGGTTTCCTGAGATGTTATCTGCTCCTGGTGAAGATGCAATGCACATTGCTGAAATGACAACAAAGAACTTAGAATATTACATATCAAGAAATCATTACAAAGACCAATGTCCTGAAGTGTTTCCCCAGTGTTTTCTTTTAGTAGTTTCATAGTTTCAGTTCTTAGATGTAAGTCTTTAGTCCATTTTGTTTTGATTTTTGTGTATGGTGAGAGATATGGGTCTAGTTTCATTCTTTTGCATATGAATATCCCGTTTTCCCAGCACCATTTGTTGAAGAGAATGTCCTTTCCCTACTGTATGTTCTTGGCAACTTTGTCAAAGGTAATTTCACTGTAGATGTGTGGATTTATTTCTGGGTTCTCTATTCTGTTCCATTGGCCTATGTGTCTGGTTTTTATGCCAGTACCGTACTGTTTAGGTTACTACAGCTCTGTAGTATAATTTGAAGGCAGGTAATGTGACTCCTCCAGTTTTGTTCTTTTTGCTCAGGATGGCTTTGGCTATTTTGGGTCTTTTGTGATTCTATATAAATTTTAGACTTATTTTTTCTATTTTTGTTGAAGAATTTCATGGATATTTTGATGGAGATTGCGTTGAATTCACAGATTGCTTTGGGTAGTATGGACATTTTGACAATATTGATTCTTCCAATCCACAAGCATGGAATGTCTTTCCCATCAGTATTTTATAGTTTTCATTGAGATCTTTCACTTCTTTAAGTTTATTCCTAGGTATTTAATTTTACTTGTAGCTATTGTAAATGGGATTACAGTCTTGGGTTTTTTTTTTTCAGATTGTTTGTTGTTGGCATAAAGAAATGCTACTGATTTTTGTATGTTGATTTTGTATCCTGCAACTTTACTGAATTTGTTTATCAGTTCTAATAGTTTTTTTTTAATGTGGAGTCTTTAGCTTTCTCTAGATATAAGACCACATTGTCTGCAAACAAGGGTAATTTGACTTTTTCCTTTCCAATTTGGATGCCCTTTATTTCTTTCTCTTGTCTGATTTCTCTAGCTGGAATTTCCAGTACTACATTGAATAACAATGGTGAAAGTGGGCATCCTTGTCTTATTCTAGGTCTTAGAGAAAAGGCTTTCAGTTTTCTCCCATTCAGTTTGATACTAGCTATGAGTCTGTCTTATATGGCTTTTATTATATTGAATTATGCACCTCTATACCAAGTTTGAGAGTTTTTATTATGAAGGGATGTTGAATTTTATCAAATGCTTTTTCAGCATCAATTGAAGTGATCATATAGTTTTTGTCCTTTGTTCTATTGATATGATGTATCACATTGATTGATTTACATTGAAACATCCTTGCATCCCTGGGATGAGTCCCATTTGACCATAATGAATAATCTGCATTCATTACAGATTATTATAATTATAAATTAATAACAATTACATTAAACATGTGATGTTGAATTCAGTTTGCTAGCATTTTTTTTGACGATTTTTGTATCTATGTTCATCATTATCATTTGTTTCCAGAAATTTTTAATTTTCTGCTTAATCTCTTCATTGACCCAGTGGTCATTCAGGACCATATTGTTTAATTTCCATGTATTTGTATATTTTCCAATGTTTTATTCCATTGTGGTTAGAGAAAATGCTTGATTTGATTTCAATTTTTTTGATTTTTATTTTTTGATACAGAATCTCACTCTGTCTCCCCAGCTAGAATACAGTGACATTATCATAGCTCACTGCAACCTCAAACTCCTGGGCTCAAGCAATCCTCCGGCTTCAGCCTCCCAAGTAGCTGGGACTAGAGATGTGTGCCACCATGTCTGGCTAATTTTTTCTATTTTTATTAGAGATGGGGTCTCACTCTTGCTCAGGCCAGTCTTGAATTCCTGACCCCAAGTAATCCTCCTACCTTGGCCTCCAGATTGCTAGGATTACAGGCATGAGCCATTGCACTCAGCCTTTTTGAAATTTTTAAGACTTGCATTGTGGCCTAACATATGGTCTATCTTTGAGAATGATCCATGAGCTGAGGAGAAGAACACATATTCTGCAGCTGTTGTATGAAATGTTCTGCAAATATCTATTAGGTCCATTTGTTCTATAGTGCAAACTAAGTAAGATGTTTCTTTGTTGATTTTCTATCTGGATGATTTGTTTAATGTTGAAAAGTGGGGTGTTGAGGTCTCCAACTATTATTGTATTAGGGTTTATTACTCTCTTTAGCTCTGATAATATTTGCTTTATGTATCTGGGTATTCCAGTAGTGGGTGCATATACATTTAGCATTTTTATATACTCTTGCTGAATTGACCACTTTACCATTATATAGCAAACTTCTTTGTCTTTTTTTTTTTTTTTTACAGTTTTTGTCTTGAAATTTATTTTATCTGATAGAAGTAGAGATATTCCTCCTCTTTTCTGGTTTCCATTTTTCATGGACTATCTTTTTCCATCCCTTCATTTTCAGTCTATGAGTCTTTGTAGCTGAAGTAGGTTTCTTGTTTCCTGTGAGTTGCAAACTTTCAAATGATTATTTTTTTTTTGAGACAGAGTCTCACTCTGCTGCCCAGGCTAGAGTGAGTGCCATGGCATCAGCCTAGCTCACAGCAACCTCAAACTCCTGGGCTCAGGAGATCCTTCTGCCTCAGCCTCCCAAGTAGCTGGGACTACAGGCATGCACCACCATGCCCAGCTAATTTTTTCTCTATATATTTTTAGTTGGCCAATTAATTTCTTTCTATTTATAGTAGAGACGAGGTCTTGCTCTTGCTCAGGCTGGTTTGGAACTGCTGACCTTGAGCGATCCGCCCGCCTCGGCCTCCCAGAGTGCTAGGATTACAGGCGTGAGCCACCGCGCCTGGCATTTACCCAAATCTTTTTGACTGCAAGGCTCTCTTTCCATTATGCAGTCCTTCCCCTCAATTAGCCATTTTATTGAATTTTCCTGGGAGAATGACCCCATTTCTAAAGGAGGTATTTTATGTGAAAGCATTATGATACATTACTAGGAGTTTTCTCTTGAGGCAGCTCTGGCTGTATCACACAATACGAATTTTCTTTTCATTTTTGGATTAAAATGAGCATCAGGGGTTAACTGTGGGAAAATAAATATCAAAACTATACTCTGGTACGTTCTGTGGAAAGGCAGTTTTCCTTTTCCTTGGTTACAATTGGAGGGGTTTATTTGGTTTGAAACCAGGTGGAATGACCTTTACTTTATTTTTATTTCTGTTTGTTTTTCTTTTCTGTAGTCATTCTCTGCCCTATCTGTTCTCCTGTTAATGGGACTACCTGTAATGCAGGGACTAAGGCTTGCTGTTTCATGCTTGCTTTCTT
This sequence comes from Lepilemur ruficaudatus, assembly GCA_963574885.1. Lineage (NCBI taxonomy): Eukaryota > Metazoa > Chordata > Mammalia > Primates > Lepilemuridae > Lepilemur > Lepilemur ruficaudatus. The sequence continues at coordinate 9,524 of CAUYRT010041024.1, read as the reverse complement.
TGCCCAAAGATTTATACAAAATCTTTATATTTTGTATGAACTCAATTGAATATTAGTGTTTTCATATAACAGGCTAATTTTATCCTTGTTTTGTGAGGATGTTGTTATTCTCTGAAGCTTTTTGATCTGTCCAAAAGAAAAATTCCTTATGTTAGAGAATTTCTAAACATTACCCAGAAGTTATTTGCTGCCTTTATTTCCTATCTCCACTTCTTTGAATTAGCTTTAATTATAGCCAGTAATGAGTTCCTGACTCTTTCTCTCAGCACTCTTCTGCTAATAGGAACTGGTTGGGTAGCAAAGAAAATCTACCTTTAGAAGGTGACGTTCTTTGCATAGACAACTAGCCCCGGCTGCACTTTGTCCTTTGGACTGATTCTGTTTCCAGCACAAGGTTGCTGTCTTTGCATGAGGATGGAGCATGAACTGGTGGGTGACTTGGGAGGCCTATAGTACTCTGTAAAGTATTAAGATACTCAAGAAGAACAAGTTTGTCATCCCAGGTGGCTAGGGCTTGGCAAGGTCAGGTCCTTTTTTGTTTCTGATTTGAAAAGGACTCCTCTAGTTACAGCTGTGCTAAAGTGTTAGCCAACGGTGACATGGGCAGCTAGAAATGAGGGTTTGCATAAATAAAAGAAAACTTTTCTATGTGTCTCTAACACTGGCTTTTTAAGTCAGTCCCTGGCTGTGCCAGAATTTTGTGGTGTGTGAAGTAGGGTTGGTCTTAATGATTTTGAATCCTTTTCTTACTTAAGAAAAAGTATGTTTCTGAACTTTGTTCAGTTAAAAAAAAAAAAGAAAAGGTAAATCCTCTGTGGTACAAAATTGGAAATGTGATGTTTGTGTTCAGAGAATGTTTTCTTTCTTATGATTTAGAGACTCATTTGTTCTACTCTTTAGACTGTAGCTGGGATGTTAATTAGTCCAAGTGAAAGATTATTTCAGATTTTTTTTTGAGACAGAGTCTCACTGTGTTGCCCGGGCTGGAGTGCCGTGGGGTCAGCCTAGCTCACAGCAGCCTCACACTCCTGGGCTCAAGCAATCCTTCTGCTTCAGCCTCCCGAGTAGCTGGGACTACAGGCATGTGCCACCATGCCCGGCTAATTTTTATATATATATATATATATATTTTTTTTTTTTAGTTGGCCAATTAATTTCTTTTGTATTTTTAGTAGAGACAGGGTCTCACTCTTGCTCAGGCTGGTTTCGAACTCCTGACCTTGAGCGATCCGCCCGCCTCGGCCTTTTATAGTGCTAGGATTACAGGTGTGAGCCACCGCGCCCGGCCCATTTGTGGTTCTTGCCATAGAAATTTTTTTATCTCTGTGTGGTCAGATTTCTTAATTTGTATTTCCTATTTCAATAATGACATCAAATTCCGTTGTTTAGCTGGAATCTCACAAGTAATCTTTTATTTCTCCTGTGTCCTCATCTTTAACATCCTCTAATGGGGTCTCAAGTCCATCCACTTCTCCCCTTTCCCATTGCTACTATCCTACTTAAGCTTCTTAATTTAGGTCTCCCATCAGGTTAACTCCCAATCTTTACAGTGTAGCTACTGTAGCCACAAATAATCTTTCAGAAATGCAAATTTGATTATGTTGCCTTTTTATATAACCCACTAGTAATTCCCCAACTCTAACATAACTTAAAATATAATAAAATAATGGGGAAAAACAAATGAGAGATGTGGACATATAAACAGCAAATATAGTTACTCTAAACTTAAAAGAACAATATCTAGAACAGAATCTAGGGTTCAGGAAAGAGGCTTTTGCTTATTTGTTTTTCATGTATGTGTGTTTTTGATTTGTCTTTTTAAAAGATCATCATATCAATGTGCTGATGAGGAAAGCCAGTAGAGAGCTAAGGGTTGGAGATAGCAGATGAATATTGTATGCTAAGAATGAGGTAGAAAACTCAGAGTGGTAAATATTTAGAATAGCTGTTGTGGAGACTAGGATAGGCTGCTAACTCTAGGAGTGTAGGAGTGCTGGGAAATATCAAGAGGCTATTGAGATTAGAGGTTTTGTAGTTTAAATGTATGTTTGTTTGTTTTTAGAAAAAGAGCCTTTCGTCCTAGCCCAAGCTGGAGTGCAGTGGCTGGATCATAGCTCACTGTAACTTTGAACTCCTGGATTCAAATGATCTTGTCTCAAGCCTCTGGAGTAGCTGGGACTACAGGTGAGCACCACCACAACTGGCTAATTTTTAAAAATTTTTCATAGAGATGGAATCTCACTGTGTTGCCCAGGCTGGTATTGAGCTCCTGGCCTCAAGCAATTCTCATGCCTTTGCCTTCCAAAATACTGGGATTATAGGTGAGAGCCACCTCACTTGGACACCTGGACTCTCAGCAATGTTTTATAGTTTTTTTTCTTTTGAGACTGAGTCTTGCCCTGTTGCCTGGGCTAGAGTGCTGTGGTATCAGCCTAGCTCACAGCAACCTCAAATTTCCTGGGCTCAAGCAATCCTGCCTCAGCCTCCTGAGTAGCTGGGACTACAGGTATGTACCACCATGCCTGGCTAATTTTTTCTATATATTTTTAGTTGTCCAGCTAATTTCTTTCTATTTGTAGTCGAGATGGGGTCTCACTCTTGCTCAGGCTGATTTCAAACTCCTGGCCTTGAGCAATCCTCCCGCCTCGGCCTCCCAGAGTGCTAGGATTACAGGTGTGAACCACCACGCCTGGCCAATGTTTTATAGTTTTTATTTTTATTTATTTATTTTTTGTTTGTTTGTTTTTTTGAGACAGAGTCTCACTGTGTTGCCCGGGCTAGAGTGCCGTGGCATCAGCCTAGCTCACAGCAACCTCAAACTCCTGGGCTCAAGCGATCCTTCTGCCTCAGCCTCCCGAGTAGCTGGGACCACAGGCATGCGCCACCATGCCCGGCTCATTTTTTCTATATATATCTTTAGTTGGCCAATTAATTTCTTTCTTTCTATTTATAGTAGAGACGGGGTCTCGCTCTTGCTCAGGCTGGTCTCGAACTCCTGACCTTGAGTGATCCACCCGCCTCGGCCTCCCAGAGTGCTAGGATTACAGGCGTGAGCCACCACGCCCGGCCGTTTTTCATTTAATTTTAATCACCAGTTTGAATCTGTTAAAAAGTAATGCGATAGAAGAATTAACCCTTCATCATCATTTGCATTGTGCTTTGTACTTTTCAAACCACTTTCATATTCATTCTTCTATCTATCCCTGTGAGCTGGGCAGATCATACAATATGATTTTTTTTTATTTTTAATAAAAACACAAAGGCCAAGAAGATATTGTGGTGCTGACAAAGGTCTTCCTGCTAATGCAGAGTAGATGCAGGAACGCAGCACTAAGTTTCTATGTCAGTGACCTTCCTTAACCTGCGGATTTTGGCTGGCTTTTGACTCATCCCTTCGATTTTATCTCCTCTGTCTCTGCTCATTGACAAGCCATCTGGCCACTGACCTCCGAGCTCCTCCTTGACTCTCAGTGTCTAGAGTCTCTTAACCTTACGTCCCATGTTTTTTGGTTTTTCCCTTGTGCTGCTAACTTCCCTGTGCTATTCTAGGTCCCCAGATCTGAATTCCTGTGACAGCCACACTGCTGCATCATGAAGCAGTGCAAGTTTAGGTCTTAGCCCACCCCACCCCTAACCCCCTGCAGGGAATCGGGGGATACTTGTGCCTTCTCACCTGTTCAGTATCTTTAGGTTAAAAGTCAGATTGGCACAGGAGAGTTAGAGCCTCTATCTGCATCCCTCTCCCCACACCACATACAGATGCAGGCAGTCAGGCGTGTGTGCACACAAGCGCCCCCCCCCGTGTTTTGTAATTTAAGGTTAAGGTGTCAATCACGAAATAAAATTGCTCACAATCTTAGAGGACATTTTGTCTCTGAGAGTATTTAGAAAATTATACAAGGTATTGTATATGTATGTGTAAGAAAAAACTCTTACCCTCTGCTTTTGATTTTTTAAGATTGAAAAAATGGTTGTATTATTTTATTCATAAATTTCCCCAGAAATCATCCTTAAAAATTATTCCAGCCAAAGCATTACTGTTACTACAGCTGTTATTTTACTTAGGCTGCTGAACGTCATTTCTGTTTCAGCCTGGTATAGTCAGTTTTGCTTCATTTAAGTGATATTTCATTAATAATCACAGGGAAAACTCCGCTATTCTTTAGTGTGTTCATGCATGTGTGGCTGTGTCTAGTGGGTTTGGTTGTGTATATGTGTATGTGCATACACAACTGTATATAGTGTGTGAATGTATCTGTGATTAATGGTTAATAATCATCTTTTCAGATAAAAAAGTATATATAGATTAATATTTTCATCTTTGGTCCTTTGACAGCTGGCTGTGTGTATTTAGTAATATTTAATATTTTAACTCAGGGTAAATTGTTTTCTTTTAATTTTAAGTATTTTGTATTATAATATTTTAGAAAGCCAAGTATTGGGTATTTCTCTTCTCTGTGAGATCTCACATATTTTATGATATAACAAAGAAGTGATAAATGACATTTTCAGTCCACTGTGTCAGTCCCTTTTATGCCAGCATTAGCAAACTTGTGCAAATAAAATTTATGATCATTAAATGAGTGAAGATGTGAAATTATCATATAGTTTAGTAGAAGTTACTTTTTTACTGATTCTCTGTATAACTTAAGGTTACAACATATTTTTTGTGTGTCTAAGAAAATGAGGCCAAATTACACATTACCTAATACAAGTAATTAGGCTAGTAAAGTTAATGGGTGTTTTCTCCCCAGGGCTTTTTTGTTTTCCTAATAGCAGCTTTATTGATTGGGACCCTATTCATTGTCAGTGACAGACACTCAGCTTCCATAAGCACAGGCACGAGGGCGAATGCATGGGGCCCCGTAACTAAGCTATAGTAATGGCAGGGACACAGTTGGCCACAGGGACTCCAGTGCCACCCAGAAGCCTTCCCTCCACATTTTCCTCTCTGCTTCTTTGTACAAGTTTTCATTTTCTTAGCTTTCCCACGACCTTGCGTTTCACAGCCTCATACCCGGAAGGGCTAACCCTTCTTTAGATCCAGAACATTCCAGGAGAGGGCTCTGATTGACTCAGCTTGCATACTGCAGGGCTCAGGGTCCCTTTGTAAATATAATGCTAAGTGAAGGAGCATCGGTTCTCATAAGGGAAGGGAGAAGTGAGCAATGTTAGTAAATGAGGATGTTTGCAACAAGCCACCATTTAACAGGAGCTAACAGTGTACCAGGCATCGTGCCTAGAACCTTATGTGCTTTGTTTCATTTAATTCTCCTAACAACCCATTATCATCCATTGGACAGATCAGGAAACTGAGAGTGGGAGAGGTTTAGAAGCATCCTGTCACCCGACAGAGCCGAAATACGAACCAAGGCTTATGTCATGAAACTCGATGCTTGTAACCACCAATTAAATCATCACTATTTCTAGATAGATAATCAATAGAAATAAGATTTTATTTTCCATACTCTTCTACTTTAAAAAAATTCACGTAGTAATTAAGCATGTTTATAACTCTTTGCTTTTCCATTTACGCTGCTTTTTCTGCACTGAAATATCACATTGCTTAATACACTCACAGACCAGTTCACTGATTTCCTAACACGGAGGGAGGGGGTGTTGAGGCAGTATTCGACTTTGACTTTTACATTTTCATATAAAAATATAAGTAATTGCTTTCAGGCCTGTAGACCATGGCAATAATTTAATTAGCTTCTCAAATCTAAATTAGATTAGTAAAGTTGTAATGCATGAAAAAGTGCAGAAAAATATAATGTTACTTTCTTTCCCAGCATTCTTAACTACAGAGCAGTAATGTGATCCTTCACAAATTAAATTCTGTAATATCTGTATGAATATAGTGAATCTAGTCTTAAACTTTCCTAAAATATCATGAGCCGGCTGAGTAAGCCCATTGATTGGGTAAAAATTTGAAAAACTTTTTCTCATGCTAATGTATAGCGCAGTAATGAAATCCCGTTTAAGCAAATAACATTGTTGATGAAGAATTATATGATAAAGGTTAGTCTGATAGACACAATATTTTCAATTAATTGTTTACCATCTGTTATGTTCTCTAATCGGTGTTACAACCATCCATAAATCACGTTTGCCTCATGTAAAAAAGGCGGCGATAATTTACATGTGTGTGTTTTATCGTAATCAGCATCTGGGGCGTTACTTTCTGATTTAAACATAAAGGATAGGAGGATGCCTAAATCTTAACGTGGGGATAGACTTATTTTTTGTTATTGTTGATGCTCCTTAGTAGAAAGCTGGAACCTTTCAAGAGTGAATTAGAAGTTTTGCCATTTTTTGGAAAGTGTAATCCTAGCAAAGACATACATTCTCCTCTTCAATTAAACTTCTATAGGCAGTACATAAACAGGAGACTTACTTAACTTACGAGAATGGCTAAGCATGGGTAGAAAGCTCCTGACCGCTTTGTAGCTTGGTCAACCATCAGCTGCTGTGTTTAGCCAGGACGCAGCCTGGGGAGGGGTGGGCAGTAGTGTGGCAAGAAATAAAAGACTTCTAATCTAAGACTCCTGTCCATTGATTCTTGAAGGAGAAAGGGGAGCATTTTCTCTCTTTTTCTTTTTTTAGTCAAAGCTATGGTACAGAGATCTATTTATTCATTCAACAAGTACTTACGGGTATTCTAGTTACTAGGGATACAGCAGTGGACAAAACAGATGTCCTCGCCCTCCTGAAACTTACACTCATGGCTTTTCTTCTTCCCGTGCCCCCTGCCTGCCCCCAGTGACCTGTCCACTGCTGTCAGTTAGCACACATGAGGAATCTGAATAAGTCACAAAACGGCCATGACTGCGAGGAAGTCCAGGAAATAACAGTGAGATCTCAGGTTGGGTAGCGAGGTCCTGGTTGTCTGTTCCGGGGTCTTGCTGCTGTTCCTGCTTCTTCCCTGGAGGTTCATCTCCTTAATGGTCGGGCCCTGCTTCTTTCTCAGCTCAACACTGAGTTTCCCTACTTCGGCCCACTTTGCGGGAAGAGTAAAAACGTAACTGTATTTACATTCCACTTCTGCCCCCATTGACCTCTGGTCAGAAGTGACATTTTACTCCCAGCAGAGTGTGGACTATATTCCCGGTTCCTTTCCATTTGTTCCTCTTTCTTAATACCTTGCACTTGGTATTTGTGGAAAGTTTCCCTAAATCTCTTTACTTTGGAGGCCTTGATTTTCCCCTAAATTTATCTATATTCTCTGTCTTAAAAGAAAAAAAAAAGGATTTGAGAAGTCCCCTGGCAGCATGGATGTACCCATATCATCATTATCATTGCCCTCTTGAAAGACGTAGGCCACACGTTAAGCAGGTTAATCTACTCTGAGGAGCCTCTTGTTATTGTCATCTTACAATTTATTAGATGAACATAATTAAAACATTAATCAGCAGATGGCACTTGATGATGTCCTTGTAATCTGGTTCGTAGCGCGTTGTCATCAGACAGACTAGGAAATGGGCAGAGTCCTCTTAAACAGTGAACATTTCAGAGAGATTAAGTTGACCTTAATCATTGAATCAGAAAACTTGGAAAGAGTGTATTGCCTAGTATTTTAATCAGAAATATCTTTTGCTCATGAGGTGAGAGAGACTGAGAAAGAGAGTGAGTGAGAGTGAGAAAGAAGTAGAAGGTGGGGTGAAGAGAAAGAGACATTGAGAGAGAACAGGTCAAGACATTTTCCTTGAACTCTTGTCAGCTAATTAACCTGGTTTGCTTGCGTGGAAATCTCTAGAGATGTCTCAACCTCCCAGACTCAGTAATAAAATGATAAAAGGAATTAAAAAAAAATTAACCTTCCTCGAAGGCCTGTGGTGTGCCAGGCATGTGCCAATAGCTTTAGAGATATTAACTGAGGTTCATGGAGATAGGGACATACCAGGATGACATAGGAGTTAGTATTGGAACTGGCATACCATCTCATAATCTCTCCTTGCACCAGATTGTCCAGCAGTCAGAATGTTAGTTGAGAATTTTTTCTTTGTTTGTCTTAGTATTTCCTTTTCATCTTTCGGTGAAATACAACAGTAAGATTATAGACACATGCAAAAAAGTAAATAGTACAAATAAGACATTTGGAATTACCATACCTGAAATGACTTTGTAAGGTTTATCCTTCTGTTTCATAATAACTTTTTATAAATGCTTTACATGGATGTAGGAAGGAGGGGAAAAAGTTAAATGAAAATATGTCCAAATATGTCTTAAAATTATGAAGCTGAAATTCTCAATACAAAGTAAACCTAAAAATTCTATTTAGTTCAACTCAATTCAGTAATTATATATTGAAGACATACCAGTCTCTAAACTGGAACTGCAAAACCAAGATGGAAAGGAAAAAAAACATTCATGACATAAGGTTGTAGAATCTAAGAATTTAAAAGTCACAGTGGAGTTTTCAAGAGTCGGCATCACAATTGAGAAAGAAAATACAGTAAATATGGGAGATCTTTATTAAAAACAATACAAGGCTGATTCTTATAGATTTCTATCATTATTTCATGGGAGGAAACATACTTTCATTATTAAATTTTAAAAAAAATTTTGCATAAGCACTCAAAAGGAGATTTTCTTTTGCTCTCTTATCAAAGTTTCTTTGAGACATACTCAGACTTTCTGGCATTTTCGAATTGAGGTAAAATAGACTTTTGGAGTGTAATATTTTCCTAGCATGAGAAAATAGGGTTCCTACTTGATAAAAGTGGGCTGAGCAGATCAGGCAGCTTACGTAGGAGCAATGGGCAAGAGCTGAGCAGGGCTGATCCCAAATCTTAGTCTCTTCCTGGTGCAGGCTTGTTTGCCATCGGTGTTCCAGCAAACCATATTATACTCTGTACCCCCGTGGTATAAAAGAAAGTGTGTTGTTAATGCCGTACTATTAATTTGCATATTTAAAGAAATAAAGGTAATGGAACAAGAGAGAAAACTTCAGGATTGATCTTTCCTTTCGCTTCTCTTTATTTTTTCTTCCTCTTTCTTCTTCCTAGTTACCTATACTCCCTTAAATATCTTTGTGACACAATAAAGAAATTGCTATTTAAAAACCATAAGATATAAATGTAAAATAAATGTGATATTAGTAATTTATAATATATTACATAACACATACATGCCATATAAAGAAATAAATATAAAAATTAAGTATAATTCTGCTCTCAGCCTGTGGCCAGTTAAATGGGAAGATCTGGAGGGAGGAGAATGGAGAGTGACAGTGTGCACGCGCACACACACACACGCACACACACGCACACGCACACACACACGCGCACACAAACACATTCGCTTTGGAGTGGGAAAGGAGCGCAGGCGAAGCTCTTCTGGTCTCAGAATTCTTAGTCAATGTATTTGGTTTCATCTTGCTATTTCCTCTGTCTCTAGGATTAGCCTCTATCACTGTCTCTCAAATGTAAATTAGAATGCCCTCTTATCACTGAGCTTCGTTTGCTCTCTGGCCTCCAATATTTAGTGGCTGTGCTCTGCGTGGGGTTGACTCAAGAACCCAC
>CAUYRT010041021.1:0-13902 GCA_963574885.1 Lepilemur ruficaudatus | reverse complement strand
AAATTAATTGGCCAACTAAATATATATAGAAAAAATTAGCCGGGCATGGTGGCGCATGCCTGTAGTCCCAGCTACTTGGGAGGCTGAGGCAGAAGGATCGCTTGAGCCCAGGAGTTTGAGGTTGCTGTGAGCTAGGCTAACACCACGGCACTCTAACCGAGGCAACGGAGTGAGACTCTGTCTCAAAAAAATAAATAAATAAATAAATAAAATAAAATAAAATGTCCAAATAGACAAATATATAGAGACAAAAAGTAGATCAGTGGTTATCTAGGCCTGGAGAAGAGGGGAGAGAGGGAGATATAGAGAGTAATTGTAAATGGGTACAGAATTTCTTTATGGGAAGTCAAAGATGTTCTAAAATTAGATTGTGGTGCTGGTTATACAAGCCTGTGAATATACCAAAAAAAAAAAACAAAACTGAATTATATACTTTAAAACTATTAAAAAAAGCTTTGTGGTCTAGGTTTTCCAAATTGTCAGAAAATGCAAGTTATAGTTCTCACAGCAATATTAATTTAATACATTCTACAGCTAGGTATGCTTGGATGCCTTATTAAACCATTCGATGTCCACTTTAACAGTCGATATTATAGAGATAAACTGTTACACCTCATTTAAGAGTACTAGCTTTTACATTTTCTGTTTTCACTTTAAATTCACAAATTCAATGTTCATTTACAAGGATCTTAGCCCTTGGAATCCCCAATGTTTAGAGGTCTCTAAATTGACCAAAATACAATGTCTTAATAAACTCCAAGTTCTAAGTCTCACTTTGTCATATCCTCACTGCCCTAAAAGTACTTAAATTAGGATAGCTAAGGGAGGGCTTGGTCAGCCAGAGGCCCAGGGCTTAGACTATACCCCTCTGAAGTTCCAGGCTCATCACACAAACCAAAAGGTTCAGAAGAAATTGTCAGACCTATCTTTTTCATTCATTCATTCATTCAATAAATATTGACTGTATACCAACAAAACACTAGCACTTCTCTTATAATTAAGTTGTAAAGTTCCTAGAAAACTGGACCCAAGTAACCTGCTAGTTTCAGGCAAATGAAAAAGGTTCTTCCTTTTGAAACCATTCTGACATGAAAGAATGAGGCAGAAAAGGCAAAGATAGAAGAGACAAAATAAAGCAAAAGGACATAGTAAAATAGTAAAAAGTGGCTCTTCTCCACCTTGATTTATGTAATTTTTCTAAAATACCCCAATTGGAATTCAGCTGAATGGTAGCTTCAAGTAGAGGATACTTCTAGAGGTGATATTGAGACTCTCTCCAGTTCTATTGCTTTAATTTGAGACTAAGAGTATCCTGAGACTCTATTAACTTCAGCAGACACCATATTAATCTGTGGGGTGTCAATCTGACAGTTCACAGTATCAAGCTAAAATTGAAGTAGCTAATTTCTTGGACCTCTTAGCAGAAGAAAGAAGAATATAGAAAGAACACTACTAACCTCCCTCTATGGAGTGTGAGCCAAAGACATCAGGTAGGCAGCGGTCCCCAACCTTTTTGGCACCAGGTACCAGTTTCTCGGAAGACAATTTTTTCCACAGATGGGATTGGGAGATGGGGAGGGGTAGGTGTTGGGGAGGTGGAAGGTGGAGCTCAGGCGGTGGTGTGAGCAATAGGGAGAAGCTGTAAATTCGCTTACTAGCCTGCCACTCCCCTCCTGCTGTGCGCTCCCTACCTCACTCCCACCCCGTTCCTAAGTTTCATGGAAGACAATTTTTTCCACTGATGGGGGCAGGAGTGTGGGAAGGTGGCTGAGCACCACCTGGTCCCTAACAGGCCACAGACAGGGAGTTGAGGACCACAGAGGTAAAGGAATTTAAAGTGCCTGACAACATACCAAAAAAGACACAAATGAATTGAACTAAATTTGTAAATTAAAGTCCTAAAATTACTTTTCTCTGGAAGTTTTCAGAATACCCCCAATAATAGGCCTGCACAGCTACCTTGTTAGCTTATTTTACTTTCTCCATTATTCACATTTCTCTGTTCTTACTCCCTGTAGCTCTAAGTAGTCTTGTAGGAGCCTCTCAGACAGGATTTAATGAGAGGACTATAAACAGGTCTCTCTTATTAGACTTGGGTATCTTCAGCAGTGATATTAAAAATATTTTACAAACCATACAGAAATATAAAGTAATATGTAAATCAATACATTAAGTTTTTAAAAATAATTTCCTTTTATTCTCTAAATAAATTAATAAAATATATATTTGGTCTTCAACCCCTTCTCCTGGCATACAACTGCAAAAATCCTTAGACTCTCCAAAGTATTGTTTTTTTGTATGTTGAGTTGACTGATGGCTAGCAGCCTCCAGGTAGCTTCAGGATGGTGGCTGGTCACCAAAAAGACCAAGGCATGATTAGAGGATTGGGCTTTCAACCCTACCCTATCCCCCCCAACCCAAACTCCATGGAGGACAAAGAGGCTAAAGGTTAAGTTGATCACCAGTAACCAACAGTTTAATCAATCACACCTATGTAACGAAGCATCCATAAAAACTCAAAATGACAGGGTTCAGAGAGCTTCTGGATAGCCAAATACATGAAGGCTTACAGGAAGGTGAACAAGAACTCATTCACATATTGGGAGGATGGTGCACCACAACTCCAATGGGGACAGAAGCTCCTGGGCTCCAGACCCTTTCACACCTCACCCTAGTATCTTTTCTACTGTATCCTTCAAAATATCCTTTGCAATAAACTGGTAAATGTGTTTCACAGAGTTCTGTGAGCTGCTGTAGCAAATTAATCAAACCCTATCTCCAGGTAGATAGTGTTAGAATTGAATTAGAGGATATCCAGCTGGTGCCTGCTGCAGAATTGCTTGCTAGTTTGGTGTGTGTGGGGAAAAATCCCCTCACATTTGGTCCCAGAAGTCTTCTGTGTTGAGTGTTGTTGTTGAGTGAGAAAATAGAAAAAACACTCTGTGCTTTTTTACACTCACCAACCTGTACCAAAACTGCTTACCTAGTGATATAAATTGCAGTATAAATCATCCTAATAGTTTCCAAATCATCTGCTGATTTTTAGAAATTACGATGTGATCTTCTGTTTGATACATTTGTCACTACCTAAATGATGCCCTTGTTTGAGCTATGCTTGTCCTTAGCAATCTACAAACTCATCTATCAACTTCCCCATGAGATTGATAGTCATTAGGTCCCCGGTGCTAACAGCTTTGTCACAGACAGCAACGGTGGCTAGATGCTGCTCACACATGACCACCCATGCACAGTACATTCCTGGGTGCCAGCACCTCTCACATGTCGGGGATCTGGACAGCCTTGCTGACAATGCCATCCCACCAACACTGAGCCACTCCGGAGCAGCAGTGAGATGCTTCCTATATCCCCAACCCCTGCTGCCACCACTCTCTGGTTCCTGCAAAGGCTATCCGCATTCACTTTGCTCCTAGGCCGTTTCTGTCTTCATAGTCACCCAAAGGGTGATCTCATTAGCCTTGTGGTTTCAATAATTTATACTATTTACCAAACAGAATGAAGCCTTAACTCCCAATGTACTGTTTCTTGGGGGGCTTCTTTAATGTGTATAGCAGTTTCCTATTTTGACACAAGATAGGTTTCACTTTCTCCTGAAATCTTACAGAGCCTACTGAAGTCTGCCTTTTTTCTGGTGCCTACCCACAGGTTTGGAAATATCTGACTTAAGAAGACTCCAAGTATTCCATGTAAGAGTAACTCAAAGGAGAGTTTACCCTCCTAGGAGACTATTTCCCCTCACTCCCAAATCCTATAACAGCAGTGGCAGTGGCAATAAGAATCAAAGAGTACAGCTGGAAATAGACATTAATTGGTTAGGTTTTCCTACCTCTTATTGTCCCAGGCAAGGCTTTTCTTTCCTTCCTTTCTCTCTCTTTCTCTTTCTCTTTCTCTCTCTCTCTCTCTCTCTTTTATTTTTTTTTGGTGTAAACACCTTCTCCCATCATTACTTTACCTACAGCATTCATACACAGATGTGAAATTGTTTCATTTCTGACCCAGACTTTGGCTTTGAGTATTGAGTCTTTCCATACTCTGTATTTCTTCATATTTCACTAGGAGGATTACAAACTTATCTGAAATGGCAGAAATTCATTTTGCTTTCAATTTTTCATTCTGCTGTACACTACTGACTGCAGCTAACACTTTGACTGCAGCCTTCTGAAAGATCCTACGCCAAAGCTATCCAGCTAAGCTTCTCCTGGATTCTTGAACCACAGAAACTAGGAGAGAAAAACGTTTGTTTTTTGAAAAGCAGTACATAATGAGAGCTGGCCTGTTGCCCAGCTTGGAGCAGACAGGTTCACCTGAAGAGGACTTGATGCTCCAAATACCAAAAACTGAAAAGAGAGCTGGAAGTAGGGAAAGGAAGATGTGGAAACATGCCTATGGGTAGCAATGAAAAAAGTGAATTCAGCCTGAGGGTGGGAGCTTCTGCCCAGCCTCTGTCAACTTGATACCTCATTATCTTTTCCATCTTCCCTAACCTCAAGACAGTCAACTGGGATCAGCTGGAAAAAAGCACCTATGAAAGCAAGGCAATAGGCCGGGCACGGTGGCTCACGCCTGTAATCCTAGCACTCTGGGAGACCGAGGCAGGTGGATAGCTCAAGGTCAGGAGTTCAAGACCAGCCTGAGCAAGAGCAAGGCCCCCGTCTCTACTATAAATAGAAGAAATTAATTGGACAACTAAAAATATATGTAAAAAATTAGCCGGGCATGGTGGCACATGCCTGTAGTCCCAGCTACTCGGGAGGCTGAGGCAGAAGAACTGCTTGAGCCCAGGAGTTTGAGGTTGCTGTGAGCTAGGCTGATGCCACGGCACTCTACAGCCCGGGCAACAGAGTGAGACTCTGTCTCAAAAAAAAAAAAAGAAAAAAAAAAGAAAGCAAGGCAATACAAAAACTCTTTGGGGGGTAAAGTTAGGAACTAGGGGGAGGTACAGGATAGAACGTTGGTGTAAACCAGATTCATTGGCTAGGAATTTAAGAGTTTGGGTGGACAGATATATACCTGTTACTTTACAGCATTGAACACACAATCTTAGCATAACATCCCCACCTTGAACTGCTCCCCATCATCCACTTAATCTCAGGCAAGCTTTTTTCTACTCTTACCCTTCCTCCATGTACCCTATACCCTATACCCTCAACCATCTGGAATCACTTTCTATTGACCAAACATACCACACTTGCAAGTCTCCAAGCCCCTAAACATGCTGGTCCTTTATCTGGATGTCCTTCCTCACTCCTCCACATAGAAAACTCCTAATGTTTCTTCATGACAGAGGTCAAATACAACCTTCTCTGATACCTTCTCTGATGCCCCATTCAGCATAGTCACTTACACAAATCTTTCCTTTGTCACTTATATACAGCCTCTGGGGTCAAAGAGACACAAGTCTGAATCTTGGTTATGCAACTTACTAGCTATGTACCTGTGGTACCAGCCTGCAAGATGGCCTCCAACAATCCCCACCTCCTGGTAGTAATATCTTTGTAAAGTCCCTTTACACACTGTATCAGGGTCGGTCTATGGGACCAATAGAAATGGTATATCACTTGAGATTAGGTTATAGAAGATACTGTGGCTTCTCTATCTTGGTCTCTTTCTCTCTTGGATTACTTGCTTTGGGGGAAGACAGCTCCCATACTGAGCACTCCCAATGTTCCTTTCCCAATGGAGTGGCCCACGTGGTGAAGAACTGAGGCTTGCCAACAACCACCATGTGAGCTTAAAAGCAGATTCCCCAGCCCCAGTAGAAACTCAGAAGCCTGCAGCCCAGCTAACACTTTGACTGCAGCCTTCTGAAAGATCCTACGCCAAAGCTATCCAGCTAAGCTTCTCCTGGATTCTTGAACCACAGAAACTAGGAGAGAAAAACGTTTGTTTTAAACCACTAGGTTTTGGGATAGTTTGTTACACAGCAATAGATAACTAATACAACTGGGAAAGGATGCCAACAGCCCATTTTTCACAGTAAGAAAATTTGGGTTCAAGTCCAGGTAATGGTGCCTACTAAAGAATAACCCTGGGCAAAGCATGTAATCTCCTGAGCCTCAGTTTCCTTACTAGTAAAGTGAGAAAACTGGGACTACAGTAATATATACAAAGTATATACAAAGTAAATAAGAGCACATCCTAAAAATAGAACATAAGTAAATCAAGCTAAAAGCTCTAAACAAAAAAAAAAATCTGAACCCTAGATACTGAGGTTCAGAGATCCCATCTAAAATAAGCAGAAGGCCAGGTGCAGTGGCTTATGCCTATAATCCTACCACTCTGGGAAACTGAGACAGAAGATCACTTTGAGCCCTACAATCAGTCTAAAAAGCTGGAGGTCTACTCTATTTAGAGTAAAATATTTTATACCTCCCTAAATCCCAGGCCTGGCACTGGAATGAGGTACACTGAGTTTGCTATGCACTAAACTGCTCTCTTGCCCCAAAATATGGAGGTACCAATTCTGCTATCAGACTCAATTAAGATGCCTTCTAAGGAATAAAGATAATATACATATTTGGGATCACATCAATGTGGCACAGATGTTCTTGGGTATTAAAGAGAAGAAGAATGCAAACCTGGCAAAGAAGAAAGAAAACCTGAGGCTTAAACGTTATTAAAATATGATGATTTTTCATTGCCTCTAGTTGTCCTCATTATAAAGACTTGTGATAGAAAATCAGATCTCCTCAGGAGAAGAATCTCCCAGCCAGGCCACTGGAAACATAATCTTCCTAGCTAGCAGGCCTTTAGCTAGGCTGTCTGGACAATGTAGGCTAAGAATGGACCAGAAGCTCTACCTCTCTGACCTCTTCCTATCTTCTAACTTCTACTGACCACTTTGATGCTACAGCTCAGAGACAACAAAGTGGTCTGCTGGAATCACATATTTTTGGATTACAATATCCCCCTATGATCACTGCTTTAATACAACAGCCCTGCTCTTTATGTAGCATGCCTAAAAGGGATAATGAAGATATGTGCAGAAGCCAAATTATGGTTTGTACCTTTGCCCCCTTCTGAAAAGATGTACAAATTCAGGCCATGAAATATTCCCTGACACTTCTCCACACACAAATATGTTTTTCTTGAAGTATATACAGATCACAAATTTTCTACCACTCAATTCTTTAAAATAGAGTTGCACACATTAAAGGAATTACAGTACTTACACATAGAGATCCATAGGAAACTCCTTCATCATGTGTGTTACAATAAACTCTACCATCAGGTCTGAAAAAGTGAAAGAAGAAAAATTCAATCAATTACAATGAAACTCATTCCTTGCCTTTGAGTTGGAAAAAAAGCTTATGAGTACACCCTGCACTCATGTTGAATGGCAACCACTAACCACATCTATATTCACCTGCACTTAAATTTATTTTATATAAGGCACTTTTTGCAACACCGTTCACCATCTGTCACTCAAAAGTAACAAGAAAATCAGTTCACTCTCCTACTTCCAAAAAGATACCTTGACCTGCCAATAAATTCAGATACAAGGAAAATTTCATTGTACAGATATTTCATATCATGGCACTAATAAAAAATGCCAGAGGGAAATCATATTCTGAGACCAGAGCAATGAGACAAGCAGAGATGAAATTAAGGATCTCATTTGTGTAACAGGAGGCTCAGCTCTAAAGTTATGTCAGTCTATCTCATCTCACTATCATGCTCAGTTTGACAGATATTGACTGAAATGGTCTGTGGGGCTTTGGGTCAATAGAGGCTTATTATAAAGTCTTAATTACTGTTTCTAAAATCAAGTAGATTTAGTAACTGAAGCTGAATATCCAAGTGAAATGGGATTAAGAGTTCAGCTAACTCCCCTGAGGAAAATGTAGAAATCTAGGCAGACAAAAATTACCCAAGATACATCCCCCTACCTGTCAGCTCTGCCAGCCTCAGCTCAGCTTAATTTACTCAAAGGAAGTTTTGTATATCTGAACCTTGAACTCCACACCTCCTGTCCAGCTGACACATCAATTTGGACCAAAAAAAGGAGGGAAGAATTTGAAATCTTGATCGGGAATAAGACATTTTACAAATTTAAATTATACATCAAATTTAGACATAGCCATTTGTTTCCCTGGAATGATTTTTTTCTTTGAACAACTACACCCTTTTATTGAGCACTCTATTCATTGGGGTTGCTTTACCAAACATATGTTTTCTTAGGCCAGGAAAGAAAGATAACTGGTAACAACTTCTCTGAGGAAGCAGCACATCAATCAAGATCTACTCCTCATCTTAATCATGAAAACCTATCACTGTCACAGAAAAATGCCAATTTTGATAATACTCACTCACCCAGTACTGCACATACTAAAGGGCGGCAGGGAAGGTTCTTGTCTGCAGCCTTCTTCCTATGTCTCATAGGCTTCATCCACAAAAAAAGAAAGGAAATTAGTAGGTACTTAAACTGATATCCAATGGTTTATTATCATGTTTCTCATAAAAATAAAATCATTATTACAGAGATGCTACCTTTTCTTTCTTTTTCTAGGGGTGGGGTAGGGTAGGGTGGGACAGGGAGGACTTGTGAATGCTTCTCAGGTATCAATGCAGGCCTGTGACAAAAATACAATTCACAGCAAGACAACATCCCCAAAGGGGACTGGAGCGTACTACATACTACAATGGAAAAGCTATTGTTTTTACTTTGATTTTATCTATACAAGTGGCATTACTAACAACAAAAAAGGTACACTGGTATATTCCTTGGACAGTAAAAAGAAGTGGTGATGGTGGCAGCTATAGAAGGAGCAACAGTAGTTGCAAAAAACAAAAGTTTCAAATCTAAACCTCAATGTGATATTTTTTAAACATACCTCCAAGCTTTAGGAAATTCCCTGATACTCCATATTCTATTTGCCCCTTCTCTCAGATGAATACATCAAATATCATACTATATTCTGAAAACAAAAGGCTCAGACGCATCTCCGTGTTGAAATCTAAGTTATTGATACATTCCAATATCACTGCCATGGGTATACAGTTGTAAATCTTTCTATCCTCTCTTAAGAAACATCTCTACAACACATAAAAAATCCCAACAACAGGCATGGGTCTGTTGAACAGCAGTCATGTAAGAGCCCTTTCATACAACTTTCCACCCTCATTTGTTCTGGTAGGATCGATTTCATTCCAACCCTGCCAACACACAAAAAATTTCCTCTAAGAAAAAACAAGAAGCAAAAGAAATACCTACCATTCTATGTAAATTTACTCGAAAATTCATGTTGTCATCATGCAAAAATGCATTGGCGTACTGATCCTAATAAAAATATAGAGAAAAAGGAATGAGAGTATACTTAAGAAACTCAGTTTGTAATTTATCACACTTCATATAAATTCTTGAGCTTTAAGAACTTTGAAGATCAACTGGAAAGCTAATGGGATGAGCCTAGAGCCTTTATGTCAAACCTTACTAAAGTCTTCAGATTTTACTTGGGTATAATTTCCACATATGTCTCTAACTGGTCAAAAATCTCTAAGCAAATTAAAAACAATAAAAATTAAGGCACAGGATACAACTATCATGTATCCATAATTGTTAAAAATCAAAAAAAATTAAAAATTAAGACATAGGGACCTGAGAAAAATGCTGAGAGTAATCTGTTTTCCTATTCCCCCTTCCTTCCCATCTGCTCAGGGAGCTGGCTCTTTTTGTGACAGCTTAAAGGTTTTCACTGGGGCTGCAAGATGCATGTGCAGGCTCCACACAAGGCTTTAGGAGTAAAAAGAGAGGTCTGTGCTCTGCTGGGAATGGGCTCAGCACAGCAGGAGAAAACTGCTACACAGGCAGTGTAGAAGCAGGCAGTGTCTATCCCTGGCTTTGCTAAAGACTGATGGAGAAATCAAAAACTTCTCAGCACAGATTGGTAATAAACATCCCTTGGCCCTTCCCCAACACCTTTTCTGAAGATCTGACATGCCTTCAGGCTCCAATTACTAGGAACTGTTACAATTTGTGAAAAACAACTCCTTTAAAGATTTTCCTTGAAAGATTTTTGAAAAACAATTACACCAGGTCCACTGCTAATAAGCAGCTCTTCCATAACAAGCCACCCCAACCTTATGAAAAGGAAGTCATCTTTCCACAGAGACCATAAAAAGAGAAAGTCTGTGAGAGTTCTTTTTTTCCACGTGGACCACCTTTACTTTTTCTTAAGAGAGAAAAGAGCAGTCAGTGTAAGGAGGGAGGGTGAAGCTATAAATTTAGCTCTAAACTGACTCAAGTTCTGCCATACCTATGTGTCACCACGATGTATGGTGAATTCGAGCCTAATTAGTAAAACCAAAAGTGCCTTCTTACAAAGTTGAAGCATTTCTTCTTTTTCCCCTTGGCACTTCTTCTTCACCAAACTGCAATCCACCCAGCTTTACTGAGTTTCCAATTCTCCTCGCTGGCTTTATTCTCTCCCTCTCTACTCCTTCACCCACAGGAAACCTCAGCTCCTTTAGTAAAATTTATTTTATTTTATTTTTTAGAGACCAGGTCTCACTATGTTGCCCAGTCTGGGGTGCAGTGGCTATTCACAGGTACAATCAAAGGCACTACAGCCTGAAACTCCTAGGCTCAAGAGATTCTCCTGCCTCAGCCTCCTGAGTAGTTGGGACTAAAGGCATGCTCCTTTTTAATTTTGCTAAATGTAAAAGATCTAATATGAACAGCTTCAAAGGGGCAGGATTATTTTTTCTAAAGAGATATAAGTCTCTTGTTTAAAACTCTTAAGAGCCAGAATCTTCCTGTTCCCAATGATAGCAGTTATCATATCACAATTTATTATTAGCTCACTTAGTAAATGCTAACTGAGTCTCTACTATATGCCAGACACTGAGAATACAGTGGTAAAGGAGAAAAAGTCCCTGTTGTCAGAGCTTACACTCTAGTGAAAGGAGACAGACAATACAAAGGAGGAAGATTTTCTCTCCCAAGCCTTTAGGACCCTAAAAATCAGGAGCTCGAGGGGCACCAAGGCAGGAAAAGACAGTGTTTTGTAAGAGACTGACTAATACCAGAAGGCTAGTAAGACCTACCTCTGCAATACATGTAAGGATAATCAGACAGAGTTTGCCACTGTGAAGCCTGTGTTCATCTGTAAAGAAAAATAATAAACCCTTCTCTGTAAATCATCCAGACCATGTTACAGTAGAGGACAAAGATGTACATCATAAAAAGAAACATTCACACTTTCTCTCTCCAAAAAATTCATGAATGAAAATCAAGGTACTACTAGAGAAATTCTTGCTTCCATCCTAAGCAAAAGAATTTCCCCAGATTTTTTTCTTAAATATCCTGGTAGTCTGTTAAACAGCTAAATACCTTCCTGAGAGCCATTGAACTCTTATGATGTCTCCTATTGTCACGGCCCAAATTAGGGCCATTCTCTTTGCTTCCAGATCAGCTCTTTGCTTCTGAATAGTCAGGTCCATTCCCTTTTCCACCCCCTCATCCACTAGCTATCCGCACCACCATCTGTACCCACCTACCACAAAGTGTAGGAAGATTTCATGACTGTTCACAGCAAACTGGCAATGAAATCAGAAAGAAATTAACTGGAGACCAGGGTCCAGCCCACGCATCATCTCTATGCACTGTGCACATTACTATGACCTGGAAAGCTGTGAACTCCTGATCATTTTTCTTCCTGCCAAAGTTATTTACTTAGCACTTACTATGTGGCAGGCACTGTGGTAGGCACTAGAGATATAGCACTGAACTGAACAGGCAAAGGTTCCTGATCTCCCAGAACTCACATTCTAGTTACTAGATAAGAAAGCAATCGCAATAGCAGGGCTCTATACCCACATACAAAAGACCAAGAAAGGCCAGGCCCAGTGGCTCATGCCTGTAATCCTAGCACTCTGGGAGGCCGAGGCGGGAGGATCGCTCAAGGTCATCAGTCTCAGCAAGAGTGAGACCCTGTCTGGTTGCTCAACCAGTCTGAGCAAGAGTGAGACCCTGTCTCTACTAAAAATAGAAAGAAATTAATTGGACAACTAAAAATATATACAAAAAATTAGCCAGGCATGGTGGCACATGCCTGTAGTGCCAGTTATTTGGGAGGCTGAGGCAATAGGATTGCTTAAGCCCAAAAGTTTGAGGTTGCTGTGAGCTAGGCTGACGCCACGGCACTCACTCTAGCCCGGGCAACAGAGCAAGACTCTGTCTCAAAAAAATTAATTAATTAATTTAAAAAAAAAAAAAAAAAGACCAAGAAAGAGCTACTCCATCACTGCCAATTACCAGAACCATCAAAGCTTATTCACTTTCCAGGAAATTTGTGGGTGAGCAGATGAAATGAAGGTAAGAAGATGATCATGCCAGCAGATCCAAAGCAGACAAATGGCTCATGATTTTCAAATTAGCTTTAACAGGACCCAGATTGAAGTCCTCTCTGGAGAGAAGACTTCTTAACAGATTAGAGTGCTGTAGAAGTTAGCTTAAGGTATTTACCCTGACATTAACCTGCTTCTTCCTCAAAAATGAAATTAATTAAAACCTGACAATTGGAAGACATAGTAGGGGGTTGTAGCCTAGAAATATATTCACCTCTCCTTAGAGATGGGCAGTACAAAAAAAGTATGATAATCCCTATCTGACACCGCCTATAGTTTACATCAAAGCTCCTAGGCAGCCAGAATAGCAATGCCCTTGCCTATGCAAAACTAGATTCATAACACTATTCTACCTTCTGTTGGCCACAGAGTTTCTCTGGCACTGTCCTCCCTTTCCCCAAAAGCTGATAAGCAACTCCCACAGAAAAGCCTGCAACTATCTTATCACATTAAGAAAGTGTTTCTGATTACAAAAGTAAGGCATATTTCATTATAGACAATTTTTTACACTCAAAAAGCACCAACCCCTCCCCCCAAAAAAACCCAAAAACTGAGTTTAGTCATACCACCCAGATGTCTTAACTGTTAAGACTTTGGTAAATATAGGTTCTTAGGAGGGTCTAAACATTTTTATATATTGAAAAATATTTTTAAAAATTTTTTTTAAAAGACTTTGGTAAATAAACCTTAAATCTAATGCATAATGCATAGATATACATTTTTAAAAATTTTTTGCCTAAAATCTTTTTTTTTTTTGAGATAAGTTCTTGCTCTGACACCCAGGCTGGAGTGCGATGTCCTGATCATAGCTCACTGCAGCCTCAAATTCCTCGGCTCAAGTGATTCTCCCATCTCAGCCTTCCAATTAGCTAGGACTACAGGTGCACAACACCACACTGGCTAATTTTTCTTATTTTGCTGTAGACACAGGTTTTCTTGCTATGTTGCCCAGACTGGTCTCAAACTCCTGGCCTCAAGCAATCCTCCTGCCTCAACCTCCCAAAGTGCTGGGATTACAAGCATGAGCCACCACATCCGACCCTAAAATCTATTTTAAAGGTGGAGCAGATGTTCCTGTAAGGCGACAACACCAAAGAAAGAAGAATCCCAGGGAAAAAAGGGTTTAAAACTAGAGCCAAATCAAGGAAATGATAAACACAGAATGGAAGAATGGAGTGATTGGGGAGGGGACACACAGGTAGCTTCAACAACATGAATAATCTTTTATTCTTTAAGTTGGATGGTTCACATATGTTAATCATTATGCTTTTTTTTGTTTGTTTGTTTGTTTTTGTTTGTTTGTTTTTTGAGACAGAATCTCACTCTGCTGCCCGGGCTAGAGTGCCGTGGCGTCAGCCTAGCTCACGGCAACCTCAAACTCCTGGGCTCCAGCGATCTTTCTGCCTCAGCCTCCCAAGTAGCTGGGACTACAGGCATGTGCCACCATGCCCGGCTAATTTTTTCTATATATTTTTAGTTGGCCAATTAATTTCTTTCTATTTTTAGTAGAGACGGGGTCTCGCTCTTGCTCAGGCT
>CAUYRT010041020.1:0-21118 GCA_963574885.1 Lepilemur ruficaudatus | reverse complement strand
CACACACACACAATACACTAATATATATGCTATTAAGTAGAATGATTTTAGGTGCCCAGTTCTACAATTTGGATCTAAGGTCTACGGCTGGTATTAAATCATCAGAGAAACGCAAATCAAAACCACAATCAGATTATCACTTATCTCCAGTGAGAATGGCCTTTATTAAAAAGTCCCCAAACAATAAATGTTGGCGTGGATGCGGAGAGACAGGAACACTCCTACACTGCTGGTGGGACTGCAAACTAGTTCAACCTCTGTGGAAAGCAATACGGAGATACCTTAAAGAGATACAAATAGATCTACCATTTGATCCAGCAATCCCATTACCGCGCATCTACCCAAAAGAACAGAAGACACTCTATAAAAAAGACACCTGCACTCGAATGTTTATAGCAGCACAATTCACAATTGCAAAGTTGTGGAAACAACCCAAGTGCCCATCAATACATGAGTGGATTAATAAAATGATAAAATGTGGTATATGTATACCATGTAGTACTATTCAGCTGTAACAAACAATGGTGTTATAGCACCTCTTGTATTTTCCTGGATAGAGCTGAAACCCATTCTACTAAGTGAAGTATCCCAAGAATGGATAAACAAGCAACACATGTGCTCACCAGCAAATTGGTTTCACTGATCAACACCTAAGTGGACATACAGGAACAACATTTATCAGGTGTGGGGCAGATGGGAAGGGGGAGGAGGGGATGGGCATATATATACATAATGAGTGCGACGCACACCATCTGGGGGATGGACAGACTTGAAGCTCTGACTCTGGGGGGAAGTGAGGGAAAGGCAACACACATAACCTAAACATTTGTACCCCCATAATATGCTGAAATAAAAAAAAAAGAAAAAAACAAAATCTGACTACTAAAAAAAAAAAGAGGCTAATAATGGTCCACATTCCAACTTGAAAGAACTGTTGGCTACTAAGATCAGCACCTCTATATAGGAGTAGCTATTTTAGCAGAACTGGTTCCATCACTACTTCCACTACTGCTATCCACCATTATCATCCTCTCACCACAGGGCAAAGGAGGAGGACTAGGATAGAAAAGTGGATCCCTGCTTCTATCTTTTCTCACAACCCAATGTCAAAGGAGTTATGTATAAGGGAGAGGTAGGAGGGAATTTGTGAAAGCCAGACCACACCTCTCCTCCACTCCAAACCTAATCTGGAATGGGAACTAGGGGTAGGGAGATAGGTGGAGCTTTAAATTGAATATAAGGTTGAAATTTTAAAATGGAAGGACTGAGTCTTAAGTAACTGACAGATACTGTTTTAACTGCTAAAAGGAATTGAAAAGAAAATTTAAGGCTGGGTGCAGTGACTCATGCCTGTAATCACAGCACTTTGGGAGGCCCAGACAGAAGGATTGCTTGAGGCTAGGAGTTCAAGGGCAGCCTGAGCAAGGGAGACCCACCTACAAAAAAATTAAAAAATTAGCTGATCATGGTTGCTGGTATGCACCTATAGTCCTGCTACTCAGGAGGCTAAGGCAAGAAGATTTCTTGAGCCGAGGAGTTTGAGGTTGCAGTAAGCTATGATGACACCACTACACTCTAGCCCTTCTAGTCTCCTGGGTGACAGCAAGACCCTGTCTTAAAAAAAAAAAAAAAAAGAGAAAATTTAAATAGGGCAAAGCTGTGTTTAAAGGATACTGTCCCCCAGTGGGAAAGTAAGGTTTACATAACAGGACAGTTTATGGTAAAAACTATTTCATGCTTATACTACAGTAAGTTGAGAGTCTGATAAATATTTACATTTATTAATTACTATATAATATAGTAAAGTGAATACTTTTAAAAGCTATACAATATGGGTTATGGTCATGCCCCCAAACAAGAGCTAAACTTAAAATGCAAAAACAAAAGTTTTAATCAAATCAATAATGTACTCTTTAAGCAGGAACAAGCACTGTATCCTAGGATGTTTCCTTTGTAATTGTTATTAACTAGATCAATGGTGTGATACAGTCCTTAAAATTCTAAATCTCAGTTATGGTTCTCCCGAGAGGGCTATAATGCTGGAGCCAGCAAACACCAAAAGCTGGTAAGAGCAAAAGCAGCCACCTTGGAAAAGAGTAAAGGTAGGAGAAACACTAACAGTCCAATAAGTGGTTTGTTTATAAAAGGAATACAATCAGAAACATTTGACAGAAGTTTTATCTGGTCTGTCCCTACCCTGCCAACGGTAAAACTATTTTATCAACATCATTACTAAACATGATATGGTGAGGGGCAAGATCACAGTTTCCTGGAATGCAGTCAATCTGAAAGTGTCTGTATAAGAAATACTGCTGCAATACACAGGACTTTTTACAGAATTGAAGAAAGTATAATAGACAGCAGGAAACTTAAGCAGCTGTTATAAAAAACTAAACTAAGGATTGTCACAAGCAGAAAGGGCAGAAGAAATCCTTCAAACAGACTGACAGATATTCATTCTGAAGGACACAAATGCAAAGAACAACCCTATAGCCAAAATCCATCTGATAAGCAGCTGCAAAAAACAGGATTCACATTTTAAACAAACGCCAAGTAGAAATTCATAAAGAACCTTTTTTTTTTTTACATACACACACACACACACACACACACACGCGCATGCACACTTCCTCTCAAAAGTCAGGAAAATTTAGGAAGCAGTACTTATCCTAACAATGGCGGGGATGATCAAATGATTGCTGGGGCACTTATTTCTTGAAATGCCTTCAGTGGGCTGTATCATAACCTCACAGATCTACAAAGTTTTTACCATCATTTTTTTGGCTTCATCAACCATTATTTTCACTAGTTCTACTCCAAATGAAAACACTCTAGAATTGAGAATCTCTGAGATTATCAAATCCAATCTCATCTACACACAAGAAAATATAGGCCCAAAGAGACTGAGTAACTTGTCCTAATTCTTGCAGGAAATTAATGCTAGGATGTACCTGCCCACTGGACTGTGGTCATACTGGGACATCACAAGGCCTCTCTAACCTGTCAGAGATACAGGGGCACCGTGAATATTAAAGAACATGCAATGGATTCGTAAGGCAGCTTCCACAGAAAAGGAATTTGTATAGCTTTTGAAGCTACAAATCTGAAGGGAAGTGTCAGATATAGCTGTGTGCTCCATACATGCTTTTGGGGATGTTTGTTTGTTGTTTTAAAAGACAGGTCTCACTACATTACCCAGGCTAGATTTGAACTCCTGGGCCCAAAAGATCCTCCTGCCTCAGCCTCTCAAGAAGTTCGGACTACAGGTGAATGAAAAAGATGTATAGTTTAGGTATATTCATTAAAATATTAATTTTATTTCTTCCTATTTAAGTTACCCCACATATTTCTAAATTCTCCAACTATCTTGAGGCTGGTCACGTACCAAATGTTTCCAACTAGGGAACTGAAAACTCGTTTAAAAAATCCTTGATTCTAACACTTTAAAGTTCCATTCCTCATCCCTGATCCTACTTTTACAAGGATTCTGCATCTCGTTAATGTCCTTCAGAGCAGAAACAAAAAGTATCCCCCTTTCCCCTTTTCATTTCCTTATCCCATAAACAAGAATTCTGAAGATAGAAGATATTTTATGTAAAGTGAGGAAGAATTATTAAGAGGCCATGCTAAAATGAGATTTTAATATTCAAGTTTTTTCAAAGCTTAAATTACATACCTACACACAAAGATCAACAGATGTCCTGTTTTACTATTTTAAAATGACTGGCAGGACATGGAGTTATGGATCAATTTTATACACTTTGTGTTTATCTCCATTTTCTAAACTCTCTAATGTTCATAACCCCCAAACACATACTAAAACAGCTCATAAAAATAAAATAAAATATTTATGACCAGGAGGTATGCTACCTATTAAGTTAAAGGAAGCCAAGGACACTGGAAAAGTTAACACATGCATTATGCTAACACCTGCTCAGCAGCGTTTTTAAAAATTCCGAAAGGTATCAGTACCATGCCATTATGACGGGTTATTTTAAAGAATACTACAAAGCCACTGTGAAAAGAAAACTAACACAACACACAGTATAAACAGTAACTGAGAAAAAGTTTCTAGGTTCTGCCACCTCGGGACAACATGCAGCCTTTCAAAGTACATAATGCAAAAACCAACTAGGTTCCAGTGGAAGGGAAGCATTTTCTTTCCCAAAGTAGTATCTGACTTTTTATTTTCAGTTAGGAAGTGAACCCTAACAGCTGGCAAATATGAAATAAAAAGACTGACCCAAACCAAAACCAAAGCAGGCACGGTGTTCTTCATTTCTCAAAGACTGAAAACACGGACGTCATAATTGGTTCGATATTCACCTCCCCGTGGGAGGGAAAAAAAAATAAAGGCTCCTACCCTTGAGATACTTGGCGCGGTAAAGAAAATCGAGTGTAGGGGCGGAAAGCAGGAAGAGCAGAGCAGGAAGAGGTACCACGCAGTTGAAAGTCTTCCTTCCCCAGAGCCCAACGAGCCCTTCCTTCCTCACCCCGACTCGCCGCCACCGGGCCATGCCGCCCGGTCCCCGGCCCGGGCACACCTGCGGACGCCGGGCCACGCACCCTCGCGCGGCGCCGCGGCCGCCGCCACCTCGCCCCCCGCCCTCAGCCCGGGTCGGCCGCGCAGGAGGCGAAAGAAGGGTGGGCTCACCAGGTCCCTCCGGGCTGGACGGCGCCGGGGGCCGGTGGGGCGGCGACCCGCACCCGGGGTCCCCCTGGGCGGGCTCCCTCAGGTAATCCTCGAAGCGCACCTGCCGGGCTTCGCCGCCACCCCCGAGTCCCCACAGGCGGTTGGCTGTGCCCCGCAGGAGGCGCCCGCTCTTGCCGGTGAAGGTGGTCAGGTAGTCCATGCCGCCGCGGGGCAGGCCGTGGGGCGGGGGCCGAGCAGGTCGACGGTTTCCGCGGCGGCGGCGGCCACAGGAGGCTCCCCTGCCCACCCGCCCGCCAGCGCGACCCGACCCGGGGGAGGTGGCTGCCCGCGCCTCACGGGAGGCGGGGGCAGGGGCGTCCCTCTCTCGGCCCGGGGGCGGAGCACCAGGAAACGATGCGTCGGGGGAGCAGAAGAGGGACAAAGTTTTGGAAAAGTTTTCCTTGTTGCTTCCAGAAGACAAGTCGGGCAGAAATTCGCTTTTAAAAGAAGCGTACTCTTCCTGGGGCCGACTGAGGGTCGGAAAGCTGGCGACTGTCAAGCAAACTGGACCGGCCCTAGCCGCTCCCCCCGCCTCCCCGGCCCCAGTGGAGCCGGCCCGCCCCGCCCCGTCCGGGACCGAGCAGACCTTCAGGACTGCCCCGGGGAAGAGAGGGCGCCCCCCGGGGCTGAGTCCGGGATAAAAGTGGACGAGCGGAGGCTTTGCTGGAGGTGCGTGGAACTCGGGAGCCTAGCAGGGCTTTGCAAATAGCAGTGCCAAAAAGTTTGCGTGTGTGTTGCGGGGGGGAAGGAGGGAGGCACAAGCGCAGAAAACTTTGGCAGTTTGTAATTTCTTTTCTTTTCTTTTTTTTTTTGAGGAAGGGGGAGATTTTTTAACGTAATACTGCAATCATAATTAAAATAAAGAATTAATAGTCACATTGTAAGTTTGTTGTGGCACTATGAACTGATGTTAGTGTTTGACATCCCATGAATCCAGTCCTGTAAGGCGAGGTAATTAAGGAAGGGCTTTAGTGTGCCTTTAGTTCTTTTAATGACAAAGAACATAGGCAGAGAAAGAGCAAAGAGTTTTGACAAACATTACCCGATTTTGTTTCCTGTGAGATCCGATTATTCTTGTTATTCGCTTCCTTTCACTTCTGCTTATACCTCTTTTAGTTTTGCCATACATTAAATAAATAAACCCTTTTTTCTTGGAATCACCAGTATATTAATGTATTTGAAGAAAAGGTTTGAATTACTTAGGAAACTGAAGAAATACCCATTCCAAATAATGCAGTCAAGAAAATCAGGAACTTAACATTAAGGTTTTGTCAAACTACTAAAGATTATCCCTACTGCCACATACAATTTTCTTAATCGGTTTTTTAATTGGTTGATTAAATTCTTACTAGGCTGGATGAACTTCACCATTCTAACATCAACATCACCTTTATACCTGGTTAAAAATACAGAATGTCTGGGCTGCACCCTCAGAGTGTCTAAATCACAGCGTTTATGGGAGAGGGGCCTAGAAATCTGCATATCCAGCAACCATCCACGTTTTCAGGAGTGTGGCTTGGGAAAGAACTCCTGCAGACTTCCTTCTGTACTTCCTAAGGACTATTTGGTAGATCATGAATGGACGGAGTGTTTGTGTTCCCCCAATTCATATGTTCAAAAATTCATGTATTGAAATCCTAACTGCAATAAGATGGTATTAGGTGAGGACTTTGGAAGGTAAGTAGGTCATGAGGATAGAGCCCTCATGAATGCAATTAGTGCCCTTATAAAAGGGACCTCAGAGAGCTCTCTGCTTTCTGCCATGTGATGATACAAAGAAAATACATCAGTTTGCAATGCAGAAGGGTGTCCTCACCAGAAACTGACCATGCTAACACCCTGGTCTGTGACTTCTAGTCTTCAGAGCTGTGAGAATAAATTTCTGTTGTTTATAAGCTACACCATCTATGGTACTTTATTATAGCATTTGGAACTGAGTAAGACATATGGTAAGTGGCTCCTGGTTATTGCTGAGAATTCCATTTGATAAGGAAATATTACCATGTTTAGCACCACTTTTAAGTTCTACAAGAGGCTCCGTAAGTTTTATAAATCGAATTTCAATGACTTAAGTCTCATCCTGATTAACTAAATTGAAATTCTTTTTTAAAGATACGTGTTACATCTTCTCGAAATTCACTAGTTTGTGATAGCATATCCAAATAGTGTTTGAGTTTTTTATACCTTATTAGATCAGCATTTTTACATCCAACCTTAGCAGAACCTGCATTCAGTTCACATACAGATTTACAGGTACTTATTAACTCATGAGTTTTTTCTGCTTCTCTTTCATGGAAGGCTGGAATTGCTGGAGAAAAATGTATAACCTTGATCGAGTGCCTTACATATTTTGATTTAAACTCAGCTGAGCAGTAATGTCTCTGAAATCCTTTTATTCATATAATAGATTTTCTTTTTTTATTCTCTCCATTTGTTGTCTGAACTGTCATCATTCTCCTGAAGTTATCAAATTCATCACTGGAACATGT
Organism: Lepilemur ruficaudatus; assembly: GCA_963574885.1. Classification (NCBI taxonomy): domain Eukaryota; kingdom Metazoa; phylum Chordata; class Mammalia; order Primates; family Lepilemuridae; genus Lepilemur; species Lepilemur ruficaudatus. The sequence goes on along the minus strand of CAUYRT010041020.1, from coordinate 13,936 downwards.
TACTTTGCCTTCTTCTACATGACCCAGAAAATCATAGGCCATCAAATATGAACACTCACTTTTCTTTGCCTTTTCTCTTCAATCTGTATTAAGCTCTTTTTCTTATTTTGCCATAGAAGGAAGGAGGTCCTCAGTCCTGTCCATGCCTCTCCTCCAAATTTACTTTTTATAGTCTGGTTTATGTTGTCTGTGACTTGTTAGCCTTATTATTCTTCTCTGCTGTATTCTCTCTCTTCCTCCACTATAGTTTCTTTCCTCAGACCCTACCTACATCAGCCACATAAATCCCTCTCATCCTTAAAAAAAAAAAAGTTTCCTTATATACCATACCTGCTTCTAAAGCTACCGTTTGCCTCATTTTTTAAAAAAAGCTTTCTTAATATATAATTTACATAACATAAAATTCACCTCTTAAAAGTATGCAACTCACCTGTTGGTATATTTACACAGTTGTAAAACCATCACCAAAATCTAATATTTGAATATTTCAGTCACGCCCATAAAAATACCTCTTACCCATCTGTAGTCACTCCCCATTTCCATTTGCAGCCCTCGGCAGCCACCAATCTACTTCCTGTCTTTATGGACTTGCCTTTTCTAGACATTCCATATAAATGGAATCATACAATATTTGGTCTTTGGGGTCTGGTTTCTTTCATGTAACATACATAATGTTTCTGAGGCTTATTCATGTTGTAGCATGCATTAGTACTTCATTCCTTTTTATGGCCAAATAACACTCCATTGTATGGATATATCACATTTAATTTATCCATCAGTTGATGGACATTTGGATTGTTCTTACTTTGTGGTTATCATGAATAATGTTGTTACAAACTAAATTTTTTTTTTGTTGACATGTTTTCATTTCACTTGTGTATACACATTAGGAGTAGAATTCCTGAGTCTCAATTGTGTTTTCCAACATGCAAAAAAAGTTTAATTTCGATGAGGTCAAATTTATTAGTTTTTAGTTTTATCATTCTGTTCTTTGTGTTCTAGCTAAGAAATAATTCCCTAACCCAAAGTTATGAAGATTTACTCTTAGGGTTTTTTTTAAATTAATTTTGTTGTTTTATCTCTTATATTATGTCTTTGGTCTGTTTGGGTTAATTTTCATGTTTAATGTGAGGAAGGTGTCCAAATTCATCCTTTTATATGTGGCTATCCAATTGTCCCAGCACCATTTATTGAAAAGATGATTTTTTTTTCCCAATTGAATTGTCTGGGCATCTTTATCAAACATCAATTGACCATAAAAATAAGGTTTTGTTTCTGGACTCTCAATTCTATTCCTAAACTTATGCTGGTACCATGCTGTCTTGATTACTATAACTTTGGAATAACTTTTGTAATTGGGCAGTATGAATCTTCTCACTTTGTTTTTTTTTCAAGATCGTTTTAGCTATTTTGGGTCCTTTGTATTCCATATACATTTTAGAATTAACTTGTCAATTTCTCCAAGGAAGAATGTCAGCCATGGTTTTGACAGAGATTACATTAAATCCATAGATCAATATGGGAAGTACTGTCATACTGTATATTAATACCAATAGTATTAAGTCTTCCCTGAATAAAAGGATGTCTTTCCATTTATGTAAATCTTCAATTACTTTCAGCAATATTTTGTACATTTCAGTGTACAATTTTGTACTTCTGTTATATTTAATCATAAGTATTTTAATTTTTGATGCTATTGTGAATGGAATTATTTTCTTACTTGACTTTTAGATTGTCATTGCTAGTATATATGAATAAAATTGATTTTTGAAAACTGATTTTGTATCTTACAATCTTTCATAAATTCTAGGAGTTTTTAAGTAAATTTCTTACGATTTTCCATATATGAGATCATTCCCATCTGTAAATAAAGACAGCTTTATTGTTCCTTTGCAGTCTAGATGCCTTTTATTTCTGTTTCTTGCCTAATTGCCTTGGTTAGAACTTCTAGTACAATATTCAATAGAAGAGGTGAGAGCAGACATCATTGTTTTGTTCCTGATATGGAGAGAAAGTATTCAGTCTTTCACCATTAAATATGATATTAGGTGTGGGTGTTTAAAGATGGCCTTTCTTAGATTTAGAAAGCACTATTGTATTCCTAATTTTTGAGGGCTTTTATTATAAACGGATGTTGGATTTTGTCCAATGCTTTTTCTCCTTCTGTAGTGATTACCTTACCTTTTCTTTGCTTACTAATTTCTGGTCTTGTGGAAATTATTTTTTACTAGATTTTTTAAAATTTAAAGTATTACAGGGTTACAAACGCTTTGGTTACATAAATTGCCTTTGCACCCCCGAGTCAGAGCTGCAAGCGTGCCCATCCCCCAGACAGCGTGCACCTCACCAGTTAGGTGTGAGTTTACCCATCTCCTCCCTGCCCACCACCTGCCCAACATCCAGTGAATGTTACTTCCATATGTGCACATAAGTTTTGATCAATTTTTAAATTAAAATGACGATACATAACTGAATACATGCACATGGGGAAACAAAACATAACAAAAAGTCAAGTAGTACAGAAGGCTATATGATAGTAAATTTCTCACATCCTTCCAGAATCAACCTCTGTAGTGTTGTGTGTATCTTTCTGGAAATTTTGTATGCATACATATACATAGATGTTAGTATGTGTATATGTGGGTGTGTGTAAACTTTTCTTTTTAAAACACAATTGGGAATACTTTGTGCCCACAGTTTTGTACAGATATTTTTACCCCACTTTATTTATATTAGAGACCTTTTCATATCAATTCATATTAGATCTACTTCATTCTTTTTCTAGCTCCAGAGTTGAATTTATTGTTATCTATTGAACAAGGATATTATTGTTATTTGCTTGAGCACTTAATTTAATTATTTCACATTTACTTCCAAAAACAAAAAAAACAATCCTCCACTAGAAAGCACCTTGTTAATTAGTTGGAATCTTGTGCTCTAGTATATGTAGGTTATTTATTTAGTTAAACAATAACTCCCTAAAATGCTTTAAGAAATTCTGCCCCTCTGGCACCATTTCTTAAAGGGAACACTGCTCTTTTGGTTGTGGAACAATGAAAATGCAATATTTACTGTTTAAAGCAATATTGATGACTTATCTTAAATATGAACATTTTAAGTAAGACAATTATTGCTAAAAATATGAGCTGCAGAAAAATAATAACATGAAATCTAAGAAAATTCCTCTAATTTTGTTTTTATACAAAAAGAATGATATATTCAGTAACCTAAAAAGAATCAGACCCAGATTAACCAAAAACATTGGTTTGTAATTTTTATATTTTCTTAATAGAGGAATTAAATTACTCATAAGGGGACTATTCTCTGATTTGTTGGTTTACAATTGGCTAATGACCAAAGTCTTAGTTAATGTTCAATCTCCTCAATATTTTTGTTCCTGCCCCAGCTCCCATCTCCATCAGTCCTAACGTAAGTTGAGATATGCCAAGCTCTCTGAATTCAAGCTCACTTCTTTATCTTTTTGTGAAGATAACATCAAATGGCTTTTCTATTAATAGCCATTCCCTGGCATACTTCCTGGCTCACTAAAACTATTAGAAGTAGCTACAACACTGTATTCATTACTTTTTGACAATACCTTTTAATGCAGATAAAATAATTGAATCTTATGAAATAACATGGGATTTAAATTGGAAGCAGAACCAAAACACATTGAAGTATCTGAGCACGATGCATCTGCAAATCTTTAAGCAAAATGGTAAAGTGAGATCTATGTCCACATTATAAGGCTAGCCATACTAACAAACTCATAAAAAACAACTGGATCCTGAAAGAGCAGAATGAAAAAATAATTTTGTCAAGCAGGAGTAATCATGTTATATTTACCTGTCAACTATTTTATGGGATAGAAATGGTAGCATTCTAATGTCTGATGTGATAAATGAAACCATTGATAGAATCAGTAAAGTGAACTGATGTGAAGCAAAGAGGTTTTGTAAGTGTTAAGAAGAAAAGGAATGAATCTATGATATCATCAGTACCTTTGGATATTTCAGTAAACCTAAAGCCTAACTTGGTATAGCCAAATTGGTTACCCAAGAGTTATGCTATCCTTATCAAATTTGAGACTCTCACCTGTGTCCAAATTACTACAAGGAGGAAGAGAACGGGTTGTTTGCATATAATCATGATCATACCACTGAAGAGTATATGATAAAGATTTAATATGCTCTTTCAACAGAGTGGGAAAGAGCCTAATCATGATTTTGTAAAAATTCCCTTCTAGTAGATACTCACCCTGAATATAATCATTAAAAATCTTACTAAAAACCAAGAAACTTTTTCTCAATTCTGAAAACTACCAAAGAAGTATTAACTCCCTCACTTGTCAGAAAAACACTGCATGGCGCTCAACCAAACCAGGACCCAGCAATACCATCATTAAGAATTATAATTGAAACTTAGGTCAAAATAATTCATACCAACTTACCATAGAATTATTTCAGTACTATTTTTATATCCTATTGAAAATTGTAATTACAATTATATAATTACAGCCCAAAATACTCCATACCTGGAATGTGGCAGCTTCTGGGGTTTGGGGATCAATTTCACCCTGCTCATTGAACAAGTGCCAAGGGTTATTACCAATTATGCTTAAAGTTGTGAAAACTCAACAAAGCTCTAAAAATCTTTAGGAACAATAGTTAATCAGAATCCCCAAAGAGAAATGTCACATTGTGAAAACAGTCTCATTCTCTTTCTACCATAGGCTTCTTATTCTGCCTGCACTTTCTGTGGGGTTGTAGTAGAGACTGTATGTCTATACCTGGCACTGCATGCATGGCCATGAGGTAAGACTTCCCTCTGTCTTTCCATCTTTCTAGACCTTTCCTCTCTGCCCTTGTTCCATTTCTTTTCTCTCTTAATTCTATAATATTCCTTCCCAGGTTGCTACAGCTTCTTGTGTTAATTGAAGAGAATTTTGATGCTTATCGTTCTTAACCTAAAAAGCTGACAAATGAAACATTTGTAATGTTGTAATATATTAAATGCTTTATTTTAATATATTAATTTTAGCTATTAATATTAGGCATTTTAAAGTTATATAGCATTTATTATATCTAATAATTAGCAATAGATTAGATTCTTCCCAAATTATTTTACTCTTTCTTTTCCTTTTTTTCTTTCCATTTTTTATTGCCTTTTAAAAAATACAAATCAAAGGTAGGAAAATTATTTCTAATAATTCTAACCTAAAACCTCATCAAAAATTTAACTATTAATAAATGAATTGAACAAGAACTGGCTGGCAGACACTTTGTACCTACCCTCCTGGTGTTCCTTACTGGTTAGGAAGGAAGGGGTTGGGTCAGATTCTTAAAATATACAAAGATATTTTAAGGCAACAATATTTTTAGGCCCTCAGATTGAGCTGGCCCTGATAACACATTGCATGATATATAAGAACATGCATTTATGTTTGCTCATTAAATCCTATACATTGTATGGTAAAATGCAATCTCCCAGCTTCTAGCTTCCCCTCTCTTTAATCTATCCCCAATACTACAGCCAGTGTAGCCTGAAATCCATAGATCTAATTATTGTCTTTCCTCTGCTTTAAAAACACTCCTTGTTCACAGCAGTAGTTTCCTGTTGATAATGAGAATCAGCTGTGGAACGTTTTAAAAATGCAAATTTCCCAACTTTATCCAAGATCCTAATTCCAGGGTTGTAGGGTAGGAACTAAAGAACGTGCATTTTTCAATTATAAACCACATTTGAGATCTGCTACTTCATAGTTCTTTCAAGTGCTTTTGTATGTTTAGTCACACACTAACTTGTGAAATAAGGCCATGACACTAATTCTGGCCATCACTGAGCAAAAGTGACATATGTGTTTTACACACGCATGTGTAAAGAACAGCCTCTGTGTAAAACAGCCAGCATTTTACAGTCCAGATGTCTCTGCCCCTGCCTCAGCAACCAAGGATACAATGGCTTTAGATGGTACAGCTACAACATGATGGAGCCTTCATTAGTCTGCGTCCCTGACTAACTACATGGGATCTAAGTCCCTGCCCCCAAACTTACCTGAAACTGGATGCGTAAGATGAGCAAGAAATACATCAAGAAATAAACACTTATTACAGCAAATCACTGAGGTTGGGGGTTCATTTGGCACTGTAGCATAAGTTTAGTCCACCCTGACTGATACATGGTTTTGCAAATTCTTAACATTTTTAAATCACATAAGCCAAATTAATATGATGAAGATCACCTGATTTCTGTTACCAGTTTAATGCATTTGTTTTTCAAGGGTCTCATACCATTTCTATATTCTGAAGAGTATTCTAGGATTGCAAAACTATCAATTTTTTTGCCTTTGATGTATGTGAATGAGGATTTTCTTTTTTTCTTTCTTTTTTTTTTTTAGGATTTTCTTGATATAATGCAACCTGAAGCAAACCAACAAATAACCAAAACAAAATGGGTAGAATGCTGCGTCACTAAGGCTCAATGGAATCCATCAATCATTTATAACTCTGAGTTTAAAAATTTAGTTTCATATCAGCCTTATTCTGTCAATAAATATCTTTATAATCAGAAAATAAAAATTTGAACTTACAAAACACATGTAGGCTTGTAAAGTGCCATTTTTACTGTTTTATATGTTGGTCTCGGGTAAAATTGTATTAGAAAAAGGTTGAAAAGAATTGCTTTTAGAGCTACAAAGAATAAGTCTTAATTGTTTTGCACATGATGCCCTTAACGTATTAATAGCAATCTTAACTACTAGACCTGAGAGGGGCTTGGTGTTTCCAGATGAGCCTTTCATTTTTATAGGTTAGGTAGCCAAGGCCCCAAGAAGTCAAGTGAGTCTCTCAAGGTCACACCCTGGGATAAGCACAGAGCCAGAAGAACTCAAGCTTTCCCATGGGAAGTGCTGCCACATGAAGTTTCTCTCCATCTTTTACACAAGCAATTAACTTAAACATTTTGTTGAAGTGGCAGAAAGGCTTTTCCAGCTGTGAAAGCTAGGTCAAACTATTTACTTATTTATTTATTGAGATTTAGCTTTCTTATCTGTAAAATAAGAGCAAATAGTGCCTATCTTGGAGCTCATCTATGACTAGAAAGGGCAAGACATGTGAACAGCATTAGGTCCATTGCTTTGGGCCTTAAATGAACAAATTTAGAGTTACTGCCTTCAGATTTCATCCTGTTCTTCTAGACCAGGGAACAGCAAACTATTGGCTGATGGATCAAATATGGCCTGCCACATGTTTTTGTAAATTCTGTTCTATTTGAATACAGCCACGCACCCATTTACTTATGTAGGGCTGTTTTGGGGCTACACTAGCAAAGATGACTAAGATCTTATGGCCTGAAACGCCTGAAATATTTATTCCTTGTCCCTTTTCAGAAAAATTCTTCTGACTTATGTTCTAGACTGCTGAGATCATTTTGAAACTACTCTTTTTTATTTTTTTTTGTATCATTTTGAAACTACTTTTTTTTTTGAAACAGAGTCTCACTCCTTCGCCCCAGGCTAGAGTACAGTGGCATCAGCCTAGCTCACTGCAACCTCCAACTCCTGGGCTTAAGCAGTACTCCTGCCTCAGCCTCCTGAGTATCTGGGACTATAGGTGTATGCCACCACTCCCAACTAATTTTTTCTATTTTTAGTAAAGTCTCACTTTTGCTCAGGCTGGTCTCAAACTCCCGACCTCAAGGGATCCTCCTCCCTCAGCCTCCCAGAGTGCTAGGATTATAGGCATGAGCCACTGCACCCTGCCTTGAAACTACTCTTGATTCTTTCATCCAAAATGTCATTCAATATCTCTCTTTACTGAGTGAGCCACATATGTGTTTCAATTCAGGTTGTTTACAAAAATATTTAGTGAAACATGGGCAAGCAGAGTCACAAGGCATCATACAAGAGACTATTGTCAAGGTTGACAAGGATTACCACTCATTGAACACATTAATCTAAAGAAATATGAATCCAGTAATGATTCCATCACCCTTGTTTATCAATAATGCCATGTATTTGTTTAGTGTCTTTCTAATATGCAGAAAAAGGTGAGGAATAGACTCCTAAGTGATCACTATTTTTCCACTCCCAAGTGGTTTCAAGCCTATGATGTTTCTACACCCTTCAGTTCCATTTCAACCTCATTTTTTAAAATTGGGTTTATTCAGCTAACTACAGTTTTCTGGCAGATCTCCCATTATCCAGCAAGAGAATGGCTAGCTTTCACCAAGCCTGATTCTTTTTCTCTCTGGACACACAGTGACATAACATTCCCCAGCTTCCTTTTTGGTCACAGGTGTACATGTGACTATTTTCTAGCCAATGGAAAGATTGCAAAATCAATGAGCACTGTTTCTTGACGGGGCCCATAAAAACTCCCATTGGTGACCTCCATGCTCCTTTCTTTCCCACAGCTTGTAGCAGATGAGTGTGGTGACCTGAGATGCTATTTATCAAGGATGACAAAGCCTTGAAATAGAAGGTATCTGAGTCTACCTTATCTACCTGGTAGATAAGGTAGATAAGGTATCTGAGTCTACCTTAAGGTATCTGAGACTACCACTACCACTACCACTCAGGAACTCCAATTTTAGACTTGAACAAGAAATAAGCTTGTATTGTATTTAAGCCATTTTATATATTTTGAAGTTTGCTTGTTATAGGGCAGACTGTAATTGTCACAAAAACACTGTGATTCCTGTAAGATTGTTACCAAAAGTTCTGTGCCCACATATGAATATATCCAGGTAACTCAGTTTTCCAGACCAAGAGGTTTCAATTGACGGAAAGTAGTTGTGGGTGTTCTTTCACTATATTCTCATATACCTTAGCCTACAAATTTCTAGTAGCTTATTTTTCTTGAGAAAAATAAAGCAAAATAGGCATTAAACTCGTTCTGCCTTTTAATAATCTGTTACATAATGCACATCATCTTCAAAAAGAGAGCCTCGCCTGTGGTTCTTGATCTCTTATCCTGTAGGACTTCCGTTTTCACACAATGTTCCTAGCTAGCTATTTTCTTTATTGTTTCCAAAACCTCATTATGTGTTTTGGCCTTTCTGACACACTTTTTACAGTTTTGTGCCACTTTTTTTTTTTTGTCAAATCACACTGATTTCCCCCATTTTTCTCTCTTATTAAGATTATTCATGACTGTGTTTGCCTTTTATGTTTGGGGTATGCTATCATCTCTCATGTTGAGAAATCCTGGTCTAGAAGATGCTGGGAAAGATTAAGCACTCCCAAAACCACCTCATGCCTCTGGCAACTTTTATAGTCTGTTTTAAGAAAGGCTTGTTTCATCCTGTATCTAGCTAAAATATCTAACATTCTTTTACATTTGCACTTTAGTATGTTGTACATGAATGAAAATATCATGCTCCTTCTTTCCTTTTCTTTTTTTTGAGACAGAGTCTTACTCTGTAGCCTGAGCTGGAGTACAGTGGCACAATCATAGTTCACTGCAGCCTCCAACTCCTGGGCTCAAGCAATCTTTCTGCTTCAGCCTCCTGAGTAGGTGTGACTACAGAAGTGAACCACCACACACAGATAATTTTAAAAAATTTTTTTTATAGAGACAGGGTCTCGCTGTTGCCCAGGCTGGTCTTGAACTTCTAGTCTCAACCGATCCTCCCACGTTGGCCACCCAAAGATTACAGGCGTGAACCACCACACCCAGCCTCATGCTTCTGTTGATCTTGACACCTCTCCATCTCATTTACAGAGATGTGGGGTAGGCTGTTGCCACTTTCTGACATCTCTTTTTGTGCTTGCTCTTTCAGCCCCACCTTTTCACTTAATAGGTTCAAAATATTTGTGGTCCCATTTATGACACTGTACTCTCTGAATTCCCCTCTGCACCAATTTGACCTAGTTGCAACTAGCAGGATGAAATCTGGGACTGAAAGAACTGCATATAGCAAAGGAAGAATATAGCTGCATGTAAAATAGTTTATTGCTATATTGCTAACAGAATGATGCTTCTTTAGGTAGCAAATTTGTACGCTGTGAATTCCATTAGCATGATAGCTTGTATCTGATAATCTCTAACTACTAGCTGGGCGCAGTGGTGTGCACATGTAGTCCCAGCTACTGGGAAGACTGAGACAGGAGGATTGCTTGAGCCCAGGAGTTCGAGGTTGCAATGAGCTGGGATCACACCTGTGAATAGCCACTGCACTCCAGCCTGGGCAACACAGCAAGACTCTGTCTCTATTTAAAAAAGAAAAAAAAAATCAAACCTAACAGTGAAATTATACTACCATTCATGTAGTTGTTTTCTTGTTTTCTTAAAGCTTTAGTAAAATAATATGGAAGTGAATTTTACTTCATTGATTTTATACAACATGCCTACTAGTTTGTCATGAATAAGTCTAAGTAAATTTACTTTACAATAGGCACATTTTCTAAATTGATTTTGGAAGCTGTAAAACCATGCTACATAGTCTTTCAAGTATTGTGATCAAACATAGGCTATGTTTGTTAAAAACAAAGTTTTAACTACTTCTTTAATAATTTGAGTTTAAACATTGAATCGCTGACAGAATTCGGATTTCAAAAATTTTAGTTTGTCTTTCTCAGATATAACTTTAATATAATCACATTAGGGTGTTTCTAAAAATTAATTTGCAAAGTAATAAATGTTATTTTATGCCATCAAAGGTTATAGCTTGAGTTGTTTCCCAAAATAAAGATTACTTGCTATTCTGGCTTTTAAAAATATATACTTATTTCTATTATCATTACAAGATTACTGTGCTTTAAAATCATCATACTCACTATTTTCTCCTTAAAAGAAGTGACCATGAGTTTCGCATAAATACAAAGAACTCTATCCAGAGACCTTATACTTAAGGTCCCAATGAGCATTGTCTGCATTAGCAAGGGAATAATCACAATTATCATGAAAATATAAAATATAGTTCATTGTGTGTGTGTGTGTGTGTGTGTGTGTGTTGTACAACATAGTAGGTCCTTAGTAAATATGAACTATTTCCATTGCTCTCAAATTGACATGGAGTGTTTATAAGATAAATATGTGAAAGCATACATGTCAGCTCTGGGATGTTAGTAGTATAAATAGAGGAAGAAAAAGAAACAAGGAGGAATGTTGTCTTGTTAAATACAATGCCTTTTTCTTGATATGCCAGAGAAAACCAAAAGAAAACATTCATAATCTTGGAATTCCTGGTAGAGGCAGATAGCAGGGAGGTCATAATATTTTATATACTTGCTCCCAAAGGGCTCTGTGACTACCTCAGTTGTACTTATCTTACCACCCTAACTTTTTATGTTTCTTTCTCTCTTTGAGAATGGAAACCATTAGTATAGCTATCTACATTAATACACCTTGATACCCTACTATCTTCTGATTTATTCTAGGAGCAACATGAAGAACATACCAACTCTTCAATAGAAAGTATCAATCAATAGTTTATACACTGGAACTCCCTGAATCTCTTGCCTCAAAATCCTCATCTTATTTTATTTATCCTAAACTGTCATATTATGATCCTTCCCCAATCCTAGCAAAGTTGCCATATTGAAAGATCTCCCTTATATTAGACTTGAAAATCTCAACTATCCCAACTATGCCCCTTATTTTCCCCTTCCTCCAAGCTACTACAAAAGTTCTGTTGAGGTCGTACTCTCCTTAACTCAAAAACCTCAAGATGTGTCTTACCCAAAGATCATTTTAGTTATATTTTGAGGAACCAGCTTTCAACACGCCCATTAGATGGTAAAATCCCAAAGGGCTGGGTCTATGTCTCATACATCTTCCTATTTGCAGTTTTCTTTAACATGGTTCCTCTGTATTAAATAAAATTTATGGGAGATCATTGCTTTAGACTGAGCCCCTGCACTAGGCCCCACAAGATCAGACCAAACCAGAATGCAGCCACCTGTGCTAGGTGCCATGTAATCAAACTGAATGTTAAAATGGGCCAGTTTTCTAAAAAAATGAGACATGCATAGCAACCAATCAGAAGGGGCCCGATTAACCTGAGGTGGCATGATAAGAAAGTCCTCTCTGTTTTAACACTGTAAGGAAAGTAACTTTGAAACGACCAATCCACTTTCTGTTTCCTGTATGTGCTTCTTCAGCCCTTTTCTGCCTATAAAGCCCATTTCTCTGATCAGCTCATCCAAGCACCTTTCTGTTTTATAGATGGGACGCTGTCTAATTCATGAATTGCTTTTTAAAAAGCCATTTAAATGTTTAAACGAAATGCGTTGAATATTTGTTTTTTGATATCTGGGTGGGAGGTTCTTAAAAAGTGTTGTCCTCAGAGCGTCAGCATCAACATTATCTGGGAACTTGTCAGAAATGCAAATTCTCAGGCTCAACCTCGGATCCACGGATACAGAGGGTGGGTGGGGCTCTGCACACTGTTTTATTGTAACAAGCCCTCCAGATGATTCTGAAGCACTTCAAGTTTGAAAACTGTTGTGGATAACAGCAGACAGTCAACACACAAGAAAAGTACAGCAAGAATGTGTTGAGTACCAAGAGGAAAGATAGCAATCCCTAGTTAGAATGGATAAAGGACAACAGGGCTTCTTGGACGAAGTGACAATTTATTAGGGACTTGAAGGATTAGTAGAATCTGGGGATTTGTAGTTAACTTCGGCTGAATAAAATAGGATATAGGGGCGCTGGGCTGGATAACAGAAATGCTGGAAAGAAGCTGAAGCTAAATTATGAATGTCCCCCCTAAAGGGTCTGGATTTCTTTCTGTTGGCAGTAGCGAGTCAATGAGGGTATGAGGCCCTTAGGGATACAGTACTATTGGTAAAATAATAATAATAATAATTCTGTACTTCAATGGAAAACTATGCAGTGTCTAGAATATACTTTAATGGGTTATCCAATTCTGATTCTATGAGAGCTAATTTATACCTCTATAAATTGTAAAAGCTGACAGCAATACAAAATAATTCTTGTCTATGAAATTCTGGCCAATAGACTTTGAATTGATTTTCTTCCCCAACAGTGGAAGTATGGGCCTCCGTCTGCACATTCATTTCAGTAACCCTGATCTATAAATATGTCTATTGTTAGAGTCTCCTTTGAACTTTCTGTAACATTTTACCGGTTCCTTCATTAATGAGTTAAAATATTTAACACATGTTCATTTTTATATCTGTCTGGATTTTAACTTTTTGGGGGAAAATGATCCTTATAAATAGTATTGTCTTATTGTCTTATTTCTCTGTAGAACCTATTTTGGATACACACACACACAAGCTCTTTTTTTTGACATAATGATATAATTTTAAAATAGCTAAAGGAAATAAAAGTTGCTATGTTTATTAATTCTTTGGACTATAAAACTTTGCATCATGCTTCCTCTCAAGTCTGTCTACACTACTAGTAGAAGCATTTTAAGTCTCTTGAGATATTGTTATATTTTATAAGCATAAAAAAATTCAAAAGTAATCACAAGGTTAGGAAAAACAACAAATTATTCTAATTACACTTCTCCAGCCAAGGATAATAATATTGTGGCTGTAGCAGAACAAACAAGCTGAGGGGTAGAGGGGTGTGTGGAGCATGTTTGCGGCATGCCAAAGGAATGATCGCAATTTGACTACCGAGTTTTGTTTGTACTGACTGAGGGCTGGCTAATGTGCAATGGTGAGAATTTTATGGAGAGGCTGTTCTTATGGAGAGAACAGAGAGAGAGAGAGAGAGACTAGGTGACCGGACATTTACTAGAAAAATAAGAAAGAAGAAGAGAAAAGAACTTAAGAGTCCAAACATTGAAACTTATACAATCTAAGAATGTGGCTTCCTATAAACAGGTGAGCCTCTCGCCATGGCCTACCTACATCAGAATGCGAGGAGCAGCACCTGAGTGTCAGCAGCTCTGCTTCAGAGTTGGAAACAAATTCCCTCTACCAGCTTTTTATCCTCATTTATTCCTCCTAATACAC
>CAUYRT010041016.1:0-25608 GCA_963574885.1 Lepilemur ruficaudatus | reverse complement strand
GAAGGCAGATGCAGAGCTTAGGAAAGTGTCAACCAAATCTCTTGCAAGTGCTCCTTAGTCACCTCAAGGCTTCTGGACACATCCATCCTCCTCTTCCCTCCCACGGATGGCCCATTACTGTTCTCCGCAAAGTGATTCATTGTCAGGGTGAAAATTCTAGGAAATTGGCTTTGCACAAAAAATCTGCTCCCTGGCTCAAAACATTCGATAACTCTTCAACCCCAGGAGATACATTGTTTTCTCCTATTCTTAGTCTTCTTCTTTTTTTTTTTTTTTCAGTGATTCATATGATCATATACTATATATATTATCTCAGAGTCTCTGCCACAGTCTTTGACTTTGGGACTGTTGAGTAGCTTTTCCCTCAATCTTCCTGTGAGCTTCCTTGTAAATCACTCTCATTCTCTTTCCAAACACTACATGTGAAGCTTAGTGACATTTCACTGTTTCTTCTTTTTTCTGCTTTTTTTTTTCTTGAGAGGTTACAGATTCCTAAGAAAGTTCTAGAAATCTTCCTTCTTTCTAATTCAAAACCCATCGTGTCAATTTACAGTTGGGTTTCCTCAAGAGGCTCTGCCGTGGCCCCATGGGGGACCTTCAGGTCCTGAGGTCACACTGGGAGGTCAGAGGAGGGAGAACAGGGCAGGATGCGTCAAGTCCGAAGGAAGAACACGGTGGGTAGAGAAAGGGAAGGATTCTGGGATTGGCCGTGTCAGGAGCTGGGAGAGGCACGAACAAACTCTGGGAGTGACTAAGACAGAATCTGTGCACAAAGAGCTTCACGGTCTGACTTGACACAAGGAGGCATTCTTTAAAAAAAAAAAAACTGAAAATTTTGGAGATTCCATCAATTCATAAGAGGTTTTTTAATATGGCGAAGAAGATTTGGCCAATGTCCATTCAGCCAGGTCCCTGTCCTTCCATGTCTCTCTCTGCACATCTCTCCACTGCAAGGTCCCTGATTCCTTTCTTTTTTCATTCCCAGCGGGATGCTAACTTTGGAAGAGCCATTTCACCTCTGGGGGTTCCCATTTCCTAGGCTGTAAAATGAGGGAAGTGAATGATTGCTGGCTAAGATCTCTCCAAGCTCCTCAGTCAATTGATTTTAGCATGAGACAACCCCTGTCAGGTCCCCAGAGAGACAGTGCGGGTTTCACACCACTCATTCTCTGGTGAGCCCGGAGCCAGTTTAGGCAGCCTGCTGTGCTGCAGAGGACAGCTCCCCTGATTCCAGGTCAGGAGTCCTGAGGCTGGGAGGAGGGAGCCCATGGAGTGGAGGGATTAGTACTGCCCTGAGTCTGAGGCCAGGCTCTGCCGCTGCCCAGCCATGTGGACCCACCTCACTGAGCCTTCCTGCGCCACAGCATGAGGTTGGACCAGGGCAGGCCACGTCAAACACTTAGCATGGTGGCCGGTGCCCAGGGAGCTTCGGATAGCTAACAGCTGTTTTCACAGTCTTTGTCATTGTCATCATCACTATCATCAGCATCAGGAAATTGTCACAGCTTAAAGTTAGGAATATAATAAGGGCTCCTATCTCCATTTTGTAGAAATACCAGACTTTAATAAAAAAAGAAATACAGTTGACTGCCTTTTTGGCAACTGTCTATTTCAAGGTCCAGATAGCATCAGAATCTATGGGTGATGTCACTATTGCTTATGAAAATGAATCCTCCCCTACCCCAACCCTTGCATCCACCATCTCAGGTGACAGGGAGCTTCTTTAAATTCTTATCATAAGAGTAATGCTTATGCTAGTAACATAATTTCAGGTTTTTAATGCTGCAGCAGAGTTTGAGAAGTCAGTATGTTCAAATTTGACAGAAGAGCAGAATCACAATATAAAACTACCCTGTTAATTAAAACTGAATGTTTATCAAGGGGAGGAACAAAGAATGGGAAAATTCAGAGACTTATTTAAAAATGGACATTGTAGTTATCGCTTGAGCTTGCAAGCTTCAGAAGGAAAACATTAAAGGTATGTTTAAAGGAGTTTGGAAATTTAGCAAAAATAGGCAGGAAATGGGAATGAATCATTTTGTTTGGTTGTTGTTCATAATTTCTCCATTCCCCTCGGCGCTGAGGGTTGGAACAAAACAGACGTTAGAAATGCAACTTTTTATTTAGCAGCTATCTGAAAATCAGGGGCCCCCGAGCAAAATCTTCATCAGGGCATTTCTTCTTGTCAATTATTAATACGTCACTTGTAAAGTTAGTTTTTTTGTTTTGGGCTCCATGTTGGACAAATCCTTCTTCCTAAAGTTACATGGGATACAACTGTCTAGTACCCGAAGCATTGCAATTGCTCAGATTGTGATCTAGGCTTGAGAGTTTTTCCATAGCACTTAATAATTGTATCTTTTTTATTTGCCTTCATGAGATAAATGTACTCTCAAGAGTCACAGTATTTGATAACAAAATGACTTTCTAGAGTCGCCTCTCTCATGTGTATTCTGAGCCCTTAAAAAATCAACGAAAGTGATTGATGGGACAATTGGATAATTCTGTTGTGAAAAGTGGAGAGATCATCAACAGCTTTTTTGGTTCTTTTTCTTAATTTTGGCTCTATTTAAAAAAATTTTGCTCTTTGTGTCTCTCAGCAAGATTTCATAGTCTGTATTATTATTTCCATGTGTCAAAAATAATTGCTACATTTTATAGGTAGAATTGGTTCTTCAAGCCAATGTTATTTTTTCTTAACTTAATATTACCACTTAGTCTTGCCATACCTCTGAATTTTTGGAAAACCGTTACAAACGTCAAAAGACATTTTTATAATACCTGGAGCCACTCTGTCCTCCCTATTTCTGTTGAGAACATGAAATATCTATTTAAAGAAACACTCTCTTTTCTTGATAAGAAAATCATAGAAAGTATAATTAGGGATAAAAGCAACGAAAGCGAGTTCACTACACAGAAAGCCTGTTGGAAAGTGCTTAATGTGTTGGAGACCGAGGTGAGTAAGGGCCAGATTCTCACAGTGTTTCTATTTAGCCCTAAATACGCTGCCTAAAGTGCCTGTGAAGGTGAGGAAACATGACAGACCCAACCTCCTGGAAGAGAAAATACTACCAAGAACAGTCCCCAGAAAGTAGCTGCCTAGTGTGTAGGAAAGAAAAAAACGTGGGCGGGGCCTTATCTCTCGATTAGACAAATTACATAACTTCTGTATGTGCTATTAATACTTTTCACAGTTGGAAGTGTTGGCGATAACATGATCTCCTACCTTTCTTCCTGAAATGTTATAAGAAAGAATTAGACGGTAAACGTAGGGACCTGGGGCTGTTCAGAAATAAAGGTGCTGGAAATGCGTCTCTACTTGGATGTCAGATTCATGTCAGTCTCCATGGGGTCAAAGCTGCACCCCTCTGTCTTCTCTTACAAGCCTGTGCCCCCACCAGAGGCTCCGCCTTGGTTGATGGAAAAATCATACTACCACTTGCTCAGGCCAAAATATTTGGCATCTGTCTTGCTCTCAAACACTACATCCAACCATCACTGAATAATTGTCCATTCTACATCAAAATAGATCCAAACTCTGGTCCCTTCTCACTGCCACCCCGGTCCCAGGCACTGCGCTCCCGCCTAATGTGTCTCCCTGCCTCTAACATTTTGCTTTCGCCGTAGTCTATTCTTAGCGCAGCAGCCAGAATGAAACATCAGACTGTGTCACTCCTTTGCTTAGAGCCTTCCAGCAGCTTCCCATCAGAGTAAAGACTTACAGAGGAAAACAAGGTCCAACGTGGACTGAGCCCGACTCCTCCACCCAACCCCCTGTCCCTCCACCTGCTGGCCTCACCTCCTGCTCACTCAGCACCAGCCCCTCTCACCTGCTTGCTGTCCCTGGAACACAGCAAACACGCCAGTCCCTCCGACTGGAGCACACTGCCCTTGAAGAGTTCCTCCTTCAATCATCGCCGACTTACCCCCTTCCCGAGGGGGCTGTGCCTGAGCGCCCTGAGTAAAACAGCCACCAACCCCATTTGTGTTCCAGGTAGCCTTGTCATGCTGTCTTTTTTTCCTGTAGTACTTATCCCATTTTTAACACACTACATAATTGATGTATTTGTTTGTCATGTCTCTTAAAACCTCACTCCCCACCCCGATTAGAATGCTCTCCATAAAGGTGGGGAATTTTTCTGTTTGGCTCATTGATGTCCCAGAGAACCTAGCATAGTGTCCGGCAGCTGCGTGGCACTGCACACGAGACTGTGGATGAGTGAATATCAGGGGCCCTGTGCAACCAAGAGAACCGCTGCCAAGGGCAGGGAAGAGGACTCTTAAGAGGAATTATACATGCTAATTAAGGGGATTTTGTCCACTTGTGTTACTTAATATGGTCTTAACTTGGATTGTAGTTTTATTTGTTTATGTCTACATTGTCAAATTAAAAATCACACGATTTATAAATTTAGACAGGAGACTTTATTTCTTATTAAGGGTTACAGTCTGCAAGGTGGCCATGCTGACAAGCTGGGAAGCAGAGCCTCCAGCAGAGACCCTTAGCAGGCATGTAGAGGAGGGGAGGTGGAACAGGGATTTATGCTGAATGGGTTTGGCCAAGTATACACATTCAACAGATCATAGGAGGTGCTATGAATATTCATGAAAGTGGTCCTAACACACACATATTGAATAAGCAAGCATGTTACATAAGACCCTTTTTCAATTTGGGGTGGAAACCTAACATTTAAATATATTACAATTAGGCTCTATATGCCAAACGGTGAAGCACTCAGTACACACCCTCGGTAAACCTGCCAGAACCAGTCCATGGTTACTCTCCATCCCAGCTGTGAAGAGCAATTTCTCTGAGTTTGGCTTCTTGAGATACAGTATGTCACTCTCCAACGTGGAGTTGTTCTAAAGGATTTTCAAGAGTAATTTTGGGTGTGTGTGATGTTTGCTTTATTTGCTGGCTTTGGACCTAACCCCCACGTCACTCCACAGTAGGCTCTAAGCACCATGCATGGCATTCCAAGTAGAAACACAAAGATGATCACTCCTTGCTGGAGATTAAAACCTAGGACATATTTAATGAATTGGACTCACTGCTGTTGCAGCCGAGAAAGTAGCTGGATGTTGGAATGAAGTTTTCTAAATGAATAATGATTTCTTACAATGAAAATGATGACCCACTGCTCTCATCTCCATGAAGGCAGAAGAGCAGGAAATGGTTTTAAAACTGCAAGAAGGATATATTTCAGATACAGGAAAGATTTGCCAGATTTGGATATGATTTCTTGAGAGAGGTTTTAGAGTTTTCTTATGTGGAAACTTTTCTTTTTAACCTCCTTCTGCCTGGAGTAGTTTATTGCCAGAATTTCTGAAAGTGCATTCTAGCTTACTTAGTACTAAGAGGATTTACTCCAAATAGGGACTTTAAGTCATCAATACACTTCAGAATCATTTGAGAAGTGTTGACCTAGACATGAAAGTGGATGGGTAAATTTTACAGACTGGTAATGGCCTCTTCAGCGTACTATTTAGAGTTTGTCTGACTTGCCTTCTTCCTACCTTTGAGAATAACAACAGCCAAACAAACTTCACAGAGCTACTCCTTCAACAATACCACTTACATACAGATTCCGTTGGAACCTTTTATTTTTAAGTTATAGAGAGTTTCTAACCACTCAACACTAAGTGTAAGACAAGAACCAGAATGAAATTCGTAGAATTTTCATCTGTACTCCAGTTTGTAAGTGGTAGAAACATTACAGTCAGTACCAATAGCAGAGACAATAATTAAAATTGTACATGTTGGGTTTTGCCTCAGCAATAACTATCTCTATGGAGACTTGTGATGGAATAAGATACACTGCAAGCTACCCACAAAGGATAAACACTTAGAGAGGGTATTTCATCTACAAGAGCTTATTCATCTTATGTTAAGTGACAGTTTCCCCCATGTAAAACCAAAATGACATCTTACTAACTCTCCATAAACTCATCATTTTCTATTTCTCTAGTAAGTTTTCAAGTTCTCCAATGAATCATTTGGGAGTGGAAGCAATGTAATTTGACAGATGTCTTGGGAGGAAAAGAACGAGTCACAAAAGTAAATAGGAAAGGACAAAATCACAAGATGAAGCATTATATTGTCTGCGTGACAATTTACCTTAAAGTAGATCAGTGTCAACACTTTGTTGCATTTGTGTGAGGTCGACTTGAATGCACATCTAGGGGTGGTGAGTTAGCATTTACTGTAGCCTCCTCAAGACGCCATGCTCTTGAAGGGCCCCCCAGGCACTTCCAATATTGCTGTCCAAATCCGTACCAAAGGTCTGTTCTTCAGTATGAGGGTTGTTAGAAACTAAGTTTATTCTTGTGAAATAAGTGATGGCCAAGATAAATGGTGGGCTAGAAAGATGGTACAAGCACCATCATCCTTGAATGCAGAGGGCCTAGGACTCTGGCAAACCCAGCAGCCTTGCAGGGCTAGACCCCAGTTCCATTTGGTCCCCACTCTCTGTGAAGGCTCTGAGCTCATTGTGACTAGAAGGTAGGCTGTTCTGTCTTGGAGAAGTATGACATTGTCCTCGGAGACAGCCTCCCATGCAAGTTTGTATAGGAGAGACATAAGCCTGAGGGGGGACTTCCCTGAGCTTAGAAGGGCAGATGGTAGAAAACTACCTTTGTACTTGCTTGCTAATAAATATTTGTACTTCCAGCTGCATTTTATCCAAGACTTGTTTTCAATGCTACATTCCATCTGGCTCTAAACACCAGGGACCACCAGTGTTTACAAAGAACACGGCAATCTTTAAACAGCCAGATTGGCTTAGGTTACTCTCCAACACCAGGACTCGTCGGGTATTTGGTATTTAAAAAGTGACCCAATAAGAGGAATATTTTTAAAATCAGCCTCCCTGGAATCACTGGAAAACTCTATTCATTCAAATCTATCACAATCCCTTTTGGCATTAGTAACTTTGGCCAGTGGACTCTAATCATCCATATACAGATACTATTATAGAAAAAGATAAGGGCCTTATTTGGCAAGGTCTTTTTTGGTAAGACTTCAATGCCAATTGTTGCTGGGAAATCAGTTTTACTTTTTGCTTTTAGCCAAACACATTTGTTTCTAACATCTTGAAGGAATTTTCTAGAAAAAAAATAACTCTCAATTAGTGATCATTGTGTTGAATTCTTACTGCGTCTTTACCACATTTTCAAGCCTCAAATGGACAATATAAAGTTTCCTCTCTCTCGAATACATTTTAAAATTTAGGCTGATGCCATTTCACGGAAAGCAGTGCCTTCATGGATGCATCTCTCATGTCTTGATGCATGTGTAAATGAATGTCTGCTGCCTTCCTAGAAATACAAGTATTTGTGCCATTTTTAAACACAGGGCTTCCTTTTCTGTCCATTGCCACATTTTATTAGTCGTTTGCAGTTGCCCTTTTAAACGACGGTGGTAGGCTGTTTGACTGTACATTTAATTATGGAGGAAGTGAACTATTCTTCCGAGTGAGTTATATGTGAAAGGAGCTTTTTAAGCACCTCTTAAGCAAAATAATCCATCACACTTTTATCGCCATGTGTCTCACAAGTAAGAAAGTGAGTCTTGCCCAAAGAGATGCAACATATTTTGATTATAGAAGATGTTTTGCTTTGCATGAGTATAGCACAGGTAGCGAGAATCAAATCTACTATAACATTAATAGTAGCTCCTCCAGAAGCTGTTATGCTAGTAAATCTTCCTCCTCCTTTTTAGCTGCTAAAATAGAAGCTTGCTGGATTTATTGTTACTTTCATAAGCCGTGAAGCGAGCCAGAAACCTCTCACCATATTTGTTTGATAAAGCACGATGAACGTTCAGCTTCCTTCAGGAAATGGGGCTCTAAACTGTTTGGATCTTCACCAAGTGAGAAAAATTCTAGATTATTTTTAGCTCCTTTTCCTTATTGATTTCAGATTACAGAGCAAAGGCACCATCTTCTATGTGACAATCAACAATAAGTGGCAGAAAAGGAGGTATTATGTCTTATAATTTTGTGAATATTATGATTTTAATCTGCCTTCACCTGTCTGTCGCTGGTGCCTCTTGGGGAAGAAAGTCTGGCCTTGGAAAAGGAAGATTTGAACTGGCTCAGAGACAACTGGTGTGTGCAAGTCTATTTTTGTCTCCCAGGTGTTTCATTCCTCCAGTTAAATTTTATCAGTAAATTTTAGAGCTCGTGAAATTCATGAAATGAATCACCAGCTCGAGCCAAGCACGGTGTGGGCTGGCAGCCACGCTGTTGAGATGCTGAAAATGCCATTCTCTGTCCCAGTTCAGCTTTGTCCTGTCACTTTCAGAGTAAAGTTAAAGCTTCCTTCATTCAGGTCTGCATTTGAGACACAATGTGGCCTGTGCTCATGTCATGGGAGGGCCGTCCTAAGTCTCTCTGCAGCACGGTGCTGTGGCAATTTAGGTCTAAACCAGGGACCTAGCCAAAAACAAAATCATTACGTTGTGGCAGAAATGACTTGGCTTCTCAGTATAAGCTTTTAACTGTTTGTGTCTGTAGGACCCAAGGTTCTCTTGCCTCAGCATTTCTATGTGTGTGTCTGCGTCTTCCCATGTCTGTGTGTATCTGTGTGTTTGCTCAGCTGAGTCCCATGCTCCAGAAGCTGAGGAGGAAGAAGAAGAGGAAGGGACAGCAAGGATCTTCCAGTTTACACTTTGACCCTGGAGCTGGAATTCGTCTACGATAATTTACGGCATTGAGAGACGCTGCTTGTCTCCCACTAGCTGCGTGGCCAGATGCGTGGCTGCGCCAATGGCGGCTGAGCTTACACTCTGTCACCTTGGAGACACTAACAGGCGTGTAGAGAGAAGAGATCCACCTCTTCACAGCTCAAGAGGAGGCTCCTCTGTATCCTCCCAAGCCAGAAAGTGAAAATCAAGCCCAGTAATACCTGCCGCAGGGAATATATTAATACCCCACCTTCTGTTTTCACAAGTTTGCTATGAGACAGGATAGATCAGATACCTATCAATCAATTTTCAACCAATCATTCAGTAGTTTTCCTGAAGTCACACAGTTGATCATGGGCATATTAATGTATGCTGTTATTAGCTGAATCATTAGGTACTTTAATTCTAATTCCTGTTTCCTTTCCTTGGAATAGGGAGTAAGTCAGTTTCCCTTGGACTCTTATCCTAAAAATCAAATTAGTTTCTTTGGAAATTATAGAACTTTCTTTAGATAATGTCCCAAAACTCCTCCTTCTAGTCCTTTACTGTTTCTGAGTTTCATCTAAAACTGCTAGGTTGAAATAAACTATATATTTTCTGACAAATTTGCATCATACCTGTGATCCCCAAGATCCAAAATTAAGCTACCTTCCCAGTTTTTCTTGTCCTAGGAAATTTCACCATGTCCTAAGGAAAAAAGTTTTTCCTAACTTCCCAATTTTCTGCTTGGCAAATTCACTTGTATTTTAAAGAAATATCTTCTTAAATACTTTAAATTTATCTGAGCTGATTAGAGAGGAGGGAGGAAAATTAGTAATATGGACAATTGAAGTTTAAGTTAAAGATTCATTTGTGAATATTATTGTTTTCAAAATTAACTTTCATGGAATTTAGACAGTTCGCCATGGTCTTAAGTGGGATGTTTTTTAAAATAAAGAGAATCACAGACCTGCAGATCTGGACTCCCCACTGAAAGTAGGGAGTAGCAGCCTCCATGTCAAAGCTCATGCTCTGGAACCCCCCTTTCTCCTCACAAGCCCCACAGTGACCTGGTATCACAGGATGTCATAACTCCAATAACATCAACTTCCAGAGTTGGAGGAATCTTTGCCAAACTCAGCCCCACGGCTGAGCTCTGAGGCCGGAGCCTTACTGGTCTCACCTTACAGTTGCGGCATCTTGAGGATGAAGGGCTACTATGTCTACCCAAGGGGACATCTGAGACATATTGGGCGTGGACATCAACCCCTGAACCAAGGCTTTTTGTTCTATGCATGTGGGACCTTTCAGTAGATCCTGATTGCCTCAGGAGAAGGCCACTCCGCAGCAGGTCACAGAAGACCCCCGTGATCTTTTTCCTGCCCACATGTCTAGTCTTATCTCCTGCCATTCTTCCCTTGCACTTTACACTCAGAAGTACAGAATGGCTTTTTAAGATGGGGGTTTTGTGTGGCATTTGACACCTTCCTGCCTTGTACGTTCTGCACCTTCTGCCTGGAAAATCCCTAGGTTTACCCCTTTCCTTAATGTGTTGTGCCATGTAAACAGGTATTCATTTTTCAAACTAGATTGTCACTTCCACCAGGAAGCCCCTTATACTGTCTCCCAGTCTCCCATCCAGTTTTCTCTTGTGCCTGGTACATGTATTCGCTTATTGATTTATTCAACACTAAGCACCAGCCACCGAGCTCAGCATAAGTCCTGCACCTGTGAACACAGCTGACACACTCACAGGCTAGTGGGACAGACAGACATTAAAGACAGTAAACACACAGATAAATGTATAATTACAACTAGGATGACTTTCACGAAGGAAATAATGACTGTGCCTGGCACCTGAAGAACCTGGTGGAGGAACAGATGAGCTCACTGCACTGAGTTATTTCAGTTCACACATCAGTCTTCTGGGAGAGGCTGATGATCCTGACCCACCCACCATCTCCATGTCCCCAGCATTGGGAGGCGCCATGGGGATCTGCCCTCTGCAGGGGCATGGTGGGTGAGGAGGAGGCAGGGAGGGTGGCGTCTGCTCGAACATGACACCCACCTTAAGGATGAAGGTGCCTCTCAACCTGGTGGCAGCTTGGCACTCGGGGCTCTGTTGAGTCAAGGACCACCCACCTTTACTCAGGGAGGTGGCTTTGGTCAGGCAGAGGTGTGATATTGGCAATGCCTGTCTCAGATCCCCAGTGAGGGGCATTCTCTAATAACCTTGATGAGGGGCAGGGGGCACTTGGATAAAGCACTCTCCAGGGAAGTGGATAATGGCCTGATCAGAGTTCTGTTTATACCGGCACTCTTAATTCTTAAGATGAATTGATTCTAAAAATAGAATGTTTTTAGTTTTAATTTTTAGAGACAGGGTCCTTCCCTGTCACCCAGGCTGGAGCGCAGTGGTGTGATCATAGCTCACTGCAACTGGAACTCCTGGGTTCAAGCGATCCTCCTGCCTCAGCCTCACAAGTAGCTGGAACTACAGGGGTGGCCACCACTCCTGGCTAATTTTTAATTTTTTTGTAGAAACGGGGTCTTGCTATGTTGCCCAGGCTGGTCTTGAACTCCGGGCCTCATATGATCCTGCCACCTGTGCTTCCCAAAGTGTTGGAACTAGCCAGGCGCGGTGGCTCACGCCTGTAATCCTAGCTTTCTGGGAAGCCGAGGTGGGCAGATACCTGCAGCTCAGGGGTTCGACACCAGCCTGACTACAGTGAGACCTCGTCATAAATCTCTAAAAAAAAATAGTAAAGGCAAAAAAAAAATACCCAAAGTGTTGGAACTACAGGCATGAGCCACCGCACCCAGCCAATAGGAAATATTATATTCTCTTTGGGAAGACATGTGAATTTCAGCTTTTGAGGAGTCAAAAGAAATAATGGACTATCTCTAAAAAGTAAAAAAGCACCTATGAAAAGAGAACATCCAAGTACTACCCAGTAATAGGCTCAGAGTTAATGAGGAACATATGACAAGACACTCATCCTTGGGGTTTATTTTCAATGTCAACAAGAAATACTTGCTCTCGACGTCACAGGATTCTTGTGAAGAGGTTTATTCTTTTTTAAAGGCTTATGTACTTTACATTCTTACACTGATGTGTACTTTGTAAACTCCAAGTATAATCTAAATTACAAAAATATATTGCAGCTTTTAAAGAAAATGAACTTGCTTTTTTTCACCTTTTTTTCAATTTTAGTGGGTCATAAAAATACAACATCCTATTCCATCTATTTCAGCTGAAGTCTGGTTATGCAAGCTATTTTTTTTCTTTTTTATTCTTCTAATTCTAAAAGGTATGGTTCTTTTAGGTAAGAAAAAATTAGATTATTACTTATGGAACTGTAAATTATTAAGGTCAACTGTCCAAATCACATGGAATCACTCTCAAATTTTATTGCTTCAGATGTTTAGTCAGTAAAACAAAGTTTGTAAATAAAATTCAGTGACAAATATCTCTAGATGTTTAAAATATTTTACTTTGTACACTTAAAGTATCTGCAGTTTGTGTTTGTATATTTTTACAATTCTTTTGTTTATTCTTTATAATTATTAATTAATAGGCTCCTTGAAATGTTTATGAGGAGCATATAAAATTGCAATATGGAAAGTTTTCTTGTTAAATTTTTTAAAAATAAAAAACAATACTATTTAATATATTAAAGTCAATTTTATATAGGTCTCCCTTCAAATGCATCCGTGTTGAATACACACATGGAAATACAAACTATTTTTATAGTGTCCATTATAACATACTAATAATAAACAGAATTTTTTTTCTGTTAATCAGAAGTGGCATAAAAATTTTTAAAAACTAATATATAATAGCAGAGAAAGGTTCTTTGTCAATTTAATGAATTACTATAATAATTTTTATTCAAAAAATGCCGTAATAAATACTTGCTTACTGGCTTACTTTGACATGTGCCATGAAATCCTTCAGCTCTTATGATTCCCCTTCTTTCGTGCCCCAGATTTTACTATTAGCATTTAATTTCCATTATGCTAAGCTTTGCTTCTCCTGGTGGGCTTCGTTTTGCTGTTGTCATTGCTATTTAAATGCATTCTATTTCTGAGAGAACAGGATTAAATTTTCCATGTGCTTTAGTGTGCTTGAGTCTATCCAGCTGTTTTGCTCCTGGAAAAGAGGTGTTTGGCGGATAGAGATTCTGAAAGGGGCCAGAAACAAGAAGGAAGGTTGCTGCGGGGCCAGCCCAGAACAAGTGACGGTCACTGACCCTATCGTGCCAATATCTCATTTTTCTGGGTGCCAGCGATGTTAGCCTGTGGGCTTTCCCTGTTAAATTCAGCACACTGGTCAAAATGTTTATATGGGTCTAATTTATTCATTCCTTCTTTGAGAACTTGAATATAAAGGAGATGGTCAAATGCTGCCTGGAGTGGAATTAAACAAAAATTAATTTGTCCTTCACTCTTGTGTGTTTCAGAGACTGGAGCACAAGGACGTGCCAGTGGGCTTTTGTTGTTCCTGATGTTCCCATTCATCCCAGCCAGCAATCTCTTCTTCAGGGTGGGCTTTGTGGAGGCAGAGAGACTCCTTTACTTGCCTAGGTAATCGTTGTGCATGATTTCCTCCCTGTGAGACCTACCCTCTGTCACCAACATCGACAGTTCCAGAGAGTCCTTTGTGTGTGTAACTAGGGGTTTTATGGAGCTAGGGGTTTTATTAACTCAGCTTTAAAAATAGCCCACAGAAGGCTGGATGAGATCAACTTTGCGCATACGTACTCTAGCTTACGAGGGCTCACCTACTGTCGCAAGCTTTACAGTTAAATGTGAAACATTGACTTGAATATATATTGTGGTAAGCAATTGCCTCCCACAACATCTTTGTCTAAATATCTACATTTTATTTAACATAATTATAGTAATTTTCTAGAAATATTTATTGACTTGCATAAAATTATTATGTTAAATAGCATGATTATATTAATAATGAACTTCTTTCTTCTTTCTTTCCCTCTTTTTTTTTTTTCTTTAATTTAAAAAATGGAAACAATCTCAGGAAAATTTGCCCTTGAGAAAAAGTTGGTTTAAAAACTATAAAGAGCATTCAGATGTGTGCAATTATATAATGTCACTTAGCTGTGAATATTTGAACTGTGCTGAAACTTCTCTGTTCTCTCGTCTTATTTAAATGTCATCATGCCAAGGCCACGTTTCTTTTTGTGTGTCTAGAAATGTCACTGAATCAGGGAACAGAATCTTGGTTCTGCCATTTATCAATCACGTGTCCAGGAGCAAGACATGAAGCTTCTTTGGGCCAGTCTCCTCATTCTTTAGAATCAAGGCATTTGACTAAACCGTCTCTGAAATTATATCGTCTCAGAAATGCCACATAAGAATGACCATTTTGTGAAAGGCAGTTATAACACAAAATATTATTTTTAAAATAATTATTTATGATTTTGAGGTAGCAATAAAAAGTGATCAAAACCATACATTTTAGAAATGGATTTAAAAAGTATGGATTCCCCCAAGAACCAATTATTTAATAGCATTCTTGAGACATTTCAGGATCTTGTTTTCAATTAATTAAGGGTGGGGTCAGCCCACGATGTGCTTTAAGAGGCTTCAGCTCAATCTGAGAAGCAGTTTATTGCTTGATAAGTACTATTTGATAAGGATAAAAATAGAACAATAATTCTATGTGTTCTCTATGTGCCTTAAAGTGCCATTCTTATATAGTCTTGTGAAGGGGACGGAGATCCTTGTTTTAAATATGTAGGTCAGGTATCAACAGCTTGAGTAAGCTTTTCTTTGGGAGCACTTATGATTAAAATTGGATTGAATTAAGACTTCATTTAATATATATGACTTGTCTAATCACTGCAATAAGTAAATTCATTCTTAATTAAGCAAATATTTTTCAAGCCCTTGTGATATACCAGGCTTGTTTTTCCAGACTCCCAAGCTACAAAAGTACATGGTGCACAGTGCCTGCTCTCGAGGAGCTCAGGGTCTAGCGGCCATCATAGGGTTAACTGTCACTCAAAGAATTCAACGAGCTCTAATATGCTTTAAAATATTACTTTATTCATTAACGTGATTTCATCATTAAAAATATCAAATTTTTACTGAGCCTTTAACTACATACCAGACATATATATACCAAACAATGTGTATTCATTATCTCAACTAAAACATGTGGTATACAGCATGGCTCCTACAGTTAGCAGAGCTCGATTTGAATTGAAATCCACCTCAATCACTAGCTCTGAAGACCTGCACATCTCAGTATTCATATCTGTGTAAAAGAGAGTTGATATTAACACCAACTTTAATGGAAAGTTGTAAGAGTTAAATGAGTAATCATATAATGTACTTAATATGGTTTCTGGCGGAATAAATATTCAATACATTTTGATGAGTATTACCGTAACTATCAGCACTCTGGGAAAGGGCATTTCTGCGTGCCAGACTTACTGCCTTTTTGTAGAAAGCCTGTGCTTGCCCAAAGATTCCAAAGAACACTAGAAAAAAGGAGTAAAAAGCTCAATTAGTAATTCTTCTTTCTGAGGAAGTTATCTTCTTCCTCACTAAAGATGTGTTTCAATTTACTATGAAGCCAAATCCCGTCCTTAGATGCTCATCTCTGAGCATTACAGAAGTTTTACTCACCCTCACTGAAGCTGGGTGAGTCCCCACTAATCTCAGGGGACTGATTTGGCCTATTTTGTAAGAAAAGCCCAGAATGAGTCAGAACAAAAGTGCTATTTCGTGTTCCTATATTAATGCCTGTTGTGGGCTGAATTGTGTCTCTTTGTAATTCAGATGTTGAAGCCTTAACCCCCAGTAACCTCAGAATATGACCACATTTGGAGACAGGGTCTTTGTAGAGGTAAGTAAGTTAAAATGAGGCCATACCTTAATCCGCTCGGACTGGTGTCCTTACAGGAAGAGAAGATGAGAACACTTAGAGAGACACCAGGACTCGCCTACACGGAGAAAAGGTCGTGTGAAGAGGCAGCAGAGGGCAGCCACCTCCAAGCCAAGGAGAGAGACCTCAGAGTACCTCAACCCTGCCGGCACCTTGATTTCAAACTTCTAGCCTCCGGAACTGTGAGAAAATGAGTTTCTGTTGTTTAAGTCACTCCATTTGTGATATTTTGTTACGGCAGCTCCACCTGGTAAACTGGTATGATGTCTGACTCTGAATAAGCCACTTCCATCTTTCACCTTCTATTCTCCCAACCTCCTAACCCTAAGGGTGCCCCAAATACCACCTGCCTCTCAATTGCGCTTTGATATCTTGATAAAGGGAACAGGAATGATTATTTATGATTTGCTACCTGCTTCGCCCTGTATAGTTTGAGAGTTATAATTTCATCAGCAAAATATATGGGAATAATCTTTTATTCTAGTGACAAGAGTCAGTTTTATGGGTGTCATTTTTGAACAGGAAGGCATGTTTGTGGCTTAAATTGATTTATTACAAATATTTTGCCCTCTTACTCTTATCCAGAAGGACACATATAACTTCATGGCTCCTTTTTTCATATTTTAGCCATATTTCAAATGGCTAAAATTTCTTAACAATTGATGAAGTTGAAATAGTTAATGAGAGATGTCAGAATGAGTAATAGGCTCTGAGCATTCACATACCAGAATAAGATAATTTACTCACTTTAGTACTAAAGAGAAAATCCTGTGCTAATAAGAAAACCTGACGGATTGGAACGGTAGAAGCAGACAGAATTAGCAAAGACAGAAATAATATATGGATAGAACTTATTAGAATAACTGAGAATATAGACAAGAAATTGAATAAATATTTGGGGAAAGAGAGGAAAAACTAAAAGTGATTGTGCACTTAAAAAGAGATGCTCTTTATACTGTCCAGTTCTTAAACTTACGGAGTCTTAAGACATGGGGAATTTGAAAAGAGTGACCTCTGGTATTTTCTATGGTAAGCCAAAATTTCAAATCATATCTATCAATATAAAATGAAAACCTTTAACTGAATAAAAATCTCAATAAAGACAAAGTTCTATTATTTATTTCTCGAGAGACAAATAAGCAGTGTGAAGCACAATACGTGGGAGGCACTCTCTGCATGGAAATCGCTGATGCTTCAGAGTCAGCAGAGAAGAGAGAGTTAATCGAGACTAGATCTAGTTTTTACCAAAGTTATCATCAACAGGAAGGCATTTTTTGTTATCAGAAACTTAATTTAGTAAACGTAGTCACAAGAACACTGAACTAGCTGGTCACCTTGGAAAATTGTAAGCTTGCCACATTGCCACTTTGTGATCTGTAAAATGAGGCTGGCCTTCTTCCCCCAAATGTTGGTTGGAGGAACACTGTGGACTGCTGGTCCATGATAATTTTTACTGATCTGTGGCCAAATTAAAATTAAAGGAAGACAGAGTAATGAGTTTTTTATAAAGCTAAATTTATAATTCTGAGATTATGTTGTCTATTCTACTTTATTGCTATTAGAATGTCCTTTGTCTTATGCCATGATAATAAAGGCAGATGGCAGTTTTGTTTATTAATATTTCTACTTGGCAAAATTAAGGGTATTAATTGATAATTATTAATTATAGATATCTTTCCTTGAAAATCCTCTGACAGTCTCCCTAGTGTTTTTTAGGTCTAAAATTCTGGTGCCCCTATGTTACATAATAGCTAAGATTTCATCTACCTCTGAAGTTGAATTGTTCTGTGATTCAAAGTAATGTTATAGAGAATATGTTGGAGGGTTCCACCTAATGCATTTTTACATCTTGGGGCATGGCTTCCTCTGTCTGCTCAGTTTCAGCAGGCACAGGCCAGCAGAGAAGGACACATGCACCCCTGGGAGGAGCCAGGAAAGGCAGGCGTCCATCTGCCTTGGCCCTGGCTCTCTGAAGGGCCTGGCAGTGGCACTAGGAAGCGGGGTGTGTGAGGAAATGGGGTGTCCTTGTAAGCAGCAGAAACAGGTGACGCTTAGAAGTTCACGGGTGAGCAGCAACAAGGAATGTGTGCCAGGAGGAAATGGGGCCCTGGCCACCTTACCAAGAGAGGATGCAGTCCATGAGAGCAGGTTAGATGTTTGCTTGCCCACGTGAAGTCATGCGGTGAGACTCAGGAACTTGGCTTCAGCTTAAAGTCCAAACCGGAGTTCAAGGTTAGTGTCAGATTGTCGACAAAGGTGACAAGTTGTTGAGTTAAGCTTCTTAGTCCCTCTGTCAGGAGCAGACTCGTGTCAAGAACATGCAGGGCACTTAGTCAGGACTCAAGGAGCACTAGCTCTCATTGTTACTGTACTAATTTGTCATCATTATTCTTGTCTTCCGCCACTGAGGGCCAAGTGGCCGTTCCTCTGGAATGACTGGAAGGTGAGCTCCCTCCTTTCCGTCTGCTCTTCTAGACGCCGGCTCTGTTTCCTGCAAAAAGGCAGTAACCTGCTATTGAGATTGGACAAATAGAGCATTCAGAAAGGAAGCAGGGGAGGCAGCATGAGGCTACTGGGCTCAGTCAAACCCCAACAGCAAGAGAACGGAACAATTACATTTATCATGAGTTCCCAAGTCCAAACTTCCTGGATTCAAACCTTTGCTGTGCCCTTTATCAGTAATGGAATCTAGGCTGAGTTACCTAACGTTTCCTCTCCTCAGTGTCTTCACCAGTAAAAAATAATAACATTGAAAATATTGACTTATAAGGTTGAGGATGAAAAGAGAAAATATGAATATATATGGAAAGTGCTTGGCACCTGGTGTGGGCTCAGGACAGGTTTGCCCTTGGTGGTGTCACTTTGCAGACTGATAGGAAGGGAAGAGCTGGCGTTGGCACCAAATGGTTATCTGCATGATTTGCTCCCCTCTTATATCAGGGCTTTGCTCAAATGTCACCTTTTCTGTGACATTTTTAAATAAACTTGCAATGTCCTCCTCATCCCCACGTTCTCTCAATCCCTTCTTTGTTTTATTTTTCTCCAGAGCATTTTATCACCTAGTGATACACTTTTTTCCTTATTGTGTGTTTATTACATTTCTCCCCCAAATATATATTTAGAAATAAGTTCTATGAATGTGTAGTGGGTTGAATGGTGCTTCCCCCCTCCCCACCCACCCACAGATATGTCCATCCCGAACCTGAGAGTGTGAACCTATTTGGGAAAAGGGTCTTGCTGATGTAATTAAGTTAAAGATCTTGAGATGGGATCATCCTGGATTAAGGTGGGCTCTAAATCCAATGACAAATGTCCTTATAAGAGAAGAGGAGAAGGGAAGACACACAGAAGAGGGGTGATATGGAGATGGAGGTGGAGATTGGAGTGATGTTCCTACAAGCCAAGGAACACCAAGGATGGCCAGCAGCCCCCAGAAGCCAGGAGAGAGGCATGGAATGAATTGTCCCTCAGACTTTCCAGAAGGAACCACTCTGCTGACACCTTGATTTTAGATTTTTGGCCTCCAGAATTCTGAGGGACTAGTGTTGTTTCAAACCACCCAATTTGTATAGATTTGTCATGAAGAACATAACTAGAGAACTAGAATAGAGAGTAAGAATTTTTGTGAATTTTTGTTCTTTTGCATAATCTCATTGCCTCAAAGAGTGTGCTGGGTTCATGATAGGTGTTCAGTGACTCTTTGTTGTATGAAAACCTGGGATTCAAAATGCCCCAATATGGCCATGGAAGCACCTTGTCCAGCCTAGCAGGTATCAGCAAACTTTGTCCATTAAAAGCCAGATAGTAAAATATTTTCCACCCTGTGGGCCATATGGCCTCTGTCGCAGCTATTCAACTCTGCCGTTACAGGGGAAAAGTGGTCAACAGGCACACAGAAATAAATGAGCATGACTGTGTTCTGTAAAATGTATGACAAAAACAGGTGGCATGCCAGATTTGCTGACTCCTGGGTGCTGGCAAGCAACCTCTGAACCTCAAGAGCAGCTTCTTACCTGCCCGAGAGCCGTTCTGCAGCCACCTGAGCCCGGCACATCACCATGATCTGTTGGACGACAACAAGCTGTTTTTAGAAAACTCTTATTCATTTACAGTGAAACACAGAACGTTGTGGAAGAAGGAAGGATTTCTCAGCTTTTAATTTTGTATTAGAGACTTTTTGCTCTGATGTATGCAAGGTATTTTCAACATTAATGGATGGTATAGGATGGGATGAGGGCAAAGTCCTCAGTCAAGCTGTTGTTGCCCAGTGGTAAGAAAGGTGGTGACTCCCTTTGATTTCAGGGTGCTGGACCATGCGGCTTATGGGACTTGACACTTGGTATTGGAGGTTCTAATTCAGACTGACTTCTTGGTTCCCCAAAGCCAGAAACCTCCAATGCTTCTTTCTTTCTTTTCTGCCTTGATACCGAAGCTTAAACAATTCGATGAACAGAAGGAAAGTGGAAAGATACATTTCTAAAGAAGATAGGTTTAGAAATGAGAATAGTTAGGTGTTTTCTTTAACCATACCAAACTTGCTCAGTAGACTGGAGTTCTTCAAAAGCTGAGTGCTTGTTTTCTTCACACTGCAGGTTTAGTGTATTGATGGACACATAATAGAGAATGAATGACGAAATGAATGAATGAATAGATTATATTCAAACAGATAGATGCATATTCATAGTACACACACACACATTCCCAAATATACAGAAAATTTTTTTATGTAATATAGAATTTCTTTACTGTAGCACACTACATCCTTAAATATTCTATAATTATGTGTAGTTTTCATCTTTGCAAATAGTCAGATTGTTGCTAATCCATACACAGTCATACATATAAAAATCTTTCATGTTCTTCTGAGTCGGGAAGCATCTCGGTTGGGTGTGTAGACGATGTGGGAGTCTACATTCCAAGCCAAAGGCTTTTAGAGACATGATAGTGATCTGCCAAAGTCCCACTTAGATTACCTGTGAATGCTTTGTGGCTGTCAGAAAAGCTGGGCCAGAGCCAGCAAGAGAATCACATCATACAACTTGCCTGGGATGGATGAGCTCCAAGCCATACAACTCAGGAGTCAGCCTGTGGGTGGATTTTCCTTCAGTACAGGGGTTTTGGCTGGCCAGAGAAGAGACCATGCCTGGAGACAGAAACCGATGCCCCTTGGTGACAAGAATCTCTCCCAGCATCAGCTAGGGAGCCCTTGGGGCCTGTTGCCCACAAAGCTGTAATGTTACCTGCTGCAGCATAGAGTCTAAATTGGGACACATGGTGGCAGAGGTGTTATACAATGCCAGGAACATGCAGGAGCAAGGGTCAGAGGGCCCAGCCAGAATCCAAATACATGGAAGGGACTTGTTACGATGCCTGAGCTGTTGAAATCCAGGGCAGATAGAATGCATGAGATGAACATTTCATGTTGCTCTGTGATAATGAAGAATTAGCAAACCTGCCAATGTAGTCCTTTAGAAAACTAACATGTAAATATTTCATAAGTGAGCTCTTTTTGAAAGTTAGTCTTATGGGATAAAATGCTCAGGGGAATCCATTGCACCCCCAAAGTAATCCTATTCCTTCCACCCTGTTTTCCAGCAGGGGTTACTGCATCCTTTTTGTGCATGAATTGAACAAGCTCTGCACTTGGCTAAATCGATGTGGGGCCACCACCCTGCTTGTGTCCACTGTGCTGTTGCTGTTGCTTTTCTCTTGGAAAACCGTGAAACAGAATGAAATTTGGCTGTCAAGAGAGTCCCTATTCAGGTATGATTAGATGAATAAAATTGCATCTCTTAATGTTCTTGCCACAAAAAAATGATAGTGAGGTGATGCATGTTAATTAGCCTGATTTAATCATTCCACAATGTATACATATACCAGAACATTGCATTGTACTCCATACATATACACTATTATTTGTCAATTAAAAATAAATAAATGAATAAATAATAAATCTAAAACATTATAATTAATAAATCTCAGTCCAAGAGCTCTAAGAAAATGTGAAATTTCTTTTCATTTATTAATATTTCTTTACCTAAAACAATTAGGTAAGATAGGTCTGGTAATATTTCTTAATCAAGAAAATTTAGTTTAGTGGTGCACCGAATGGAAGATATAATTTATTTATGCTCTTTAATTTTTTCAAATGATATTATATGAAATCTAACAACCTGGTTCTAAAGTGAATTTGTGAAGAAAAGGCTCGTGGAGAGGCTTTTAGGTCTGTGAATTCAGATGGAAATAGTATTAATGATGAGCGGGGCTATAAAATCAGCAGTAAACAAAATGAAACCTATAAGCCCAATTTCATTGTTCAGTCAAGCAATTGGTACAGGTGTTCACGCAGAAGGAAGACAAATGCAATACATTTTCTTTAGAATATCCCAGGACGTTAAATTGGGCTCTGCAGCCCAGTTGCTCAATGAGGAAATGAAAGATTTTTCATGTCCTGACGAGATTTCATGCGGCAGAAACTGTTACTAAATGTAACAGTGTTGATCACAGCCCTTTACTTTTTTAACTACCTAAATGAGTTATGACTTACATCTAAAAACCTGTACATATTGAATGCATTCATCTCAGTGGGTCTGGGGTGGGTATAAACCTGTGAAACCATCCTCACCATCAAGACCATCACCTCCCAAAGTTTCCTTTTGCTCCTTTGTTATTGTTGCTGTTGGGTTTTGTGTGTGTCTACAGTAAGAGCACTTAAGATCTACCTACTTAGCAAATTTTAAGGATGCAATATAATATTATTAGTTTTAGGCTCTATGTAGCAGAGTAGATCTCCAGAACATATTCATCTCACACAACTGTAACTTTGTACCCTTTAACCATCATCTCGCCTTTATTTCTGAATTCTCCATTCTGGTCCTTTGGTTTCTGTGTTTGTTTTTATGCCAGTGCAATACTGTTTTGATTACTATGGCTTTGTAATATGATTTGAAGTCGGGAAGTGTGATGCCTCCAGATGATTCAGCTGTGTCGATCCTCTCAGTATTCTGGGTGGGGTGAGACAGAAGTGGGCCTCCTGGACAGCATCCCACAAGGTTTTGCTCTCACTTTCCCCCATATCATAGGCCAAGGAGGTCTCTTTCAGCACCAAGTTGTGCCACTTTGGAGGAAGGTGTCACAGGTAAAGTGAAACTGCTCTTCTTACTCTCATAAATGCATATACTCTTGGATTTTTTTTGCTCCGGCAAGGTGCTGGAACCTCTCAGCTAGACTCCAGGGCTCCCACAAAGGTATTCTCATCTATGGGTAGTTGTCAAAAGTGGTATTTCTGGGGGGAGGAGGGGATGGGTATATACATATATAATGTGTGCAATGTGCACCGTCTGGGGGATGGTCAGGCTTGAGGCTCTGACTGGGGGTGGGGAGGGGGGGCAAGGGCAATGTACGTAGCCTTAACATTTGTACCTCCATAATATGCTGAAATAAAAAAAATAAAATAAAATAAATAAAAATAAATAAATTTTTTAAAAGGTGGTATTTCTGTGGTGGGGATGAGGGCTGGAACCTCCTATTCCGCCATCTTGCCAACAACACTCTCAGCCCTGTATTTTTAGTGGAGCATGAACATTCTTTGCAGCCTCCGCCATCCTGCTGTGTGTCTAGAGTATCTACCTCACCACCTCTCTAGCTACAGGGATCATCTCCTGGCTTCTGCTTATATCTCACCACTACGTTTAACTGCCCCAACTCCAATAGACTGCTCATCTGTATCCTATGCCAGTCATTTTATGCCTACTAAATGAGCTGTTTATCCTTATTAAGACTGAACTGGCTAATACTATCTTGTGTCCCTTCTCCCGGTGGTTGGTCATTTGAGATGTGTACTCATCACTCCATCTAGTATTCCTTACCTTCCTCCCTTGATTTTCCTCATGTTAATTTGCTAATTCCCAACTCTGAACATACTCCTCTAATCTTTGTTCCTTCTCCTATTAAAAGGCTACAAGCTTTGCTGGCTAATATCTTTAAAATAAGCTGCTCCTCAACAGATTTGTTCTCTTTATCCTCAGCTGTGTTGTGACTGAAACTTGTTCCTCTCCAGTTGACAACTCACAACATGTCCCTGTCTTCTGTTGCTCATGTTAAAGTTTTTCCTT
Organism: Lepilemur ruficaudatus; assembly: GCA_963574885.1. Lineage (NCBI taxonomy): Eukaryota > Metazoa > Chordata > Mammalia > Primates > Lepilemuridae > Lepilemur > Lepilemur ruficaudatus. The sequence goes on along the minus strand of CAUYRT010041016.1, from coordinate 1,913 downwards.
ATTTTTTATTGCTTTCCCCTGCAGGTGACTTTGATACCCACTATAGTTTAATTGTGAGCATTAGATAAAATATAGCATTTGAGGTGCCTAAAGTCTGTGAGGAGAGCTCACAGGGGCCATCTTCACTCTGCTAGGGAGACAGAGGCGCATGGATGAATGCCTGCAGGTTCTCTCTCTTACACATCTTCTATTTCCACCTGCATCTTCCTCCTTCCCTATTGCCACAGAGAAAGAGCTATAGCTATTATGAGGGGTGTAAAAGATCATTTGATAATTTCTGAAGAGGCAGATTTTATCATTTATGCAGATAAATGACTAAATTAATTCATAAGTAGATATTTTGAGGATTAAAATGTTATCAGTGATTCCAGCCACAAGTGTCTCATTAGCTCATCCTAATCATTCCGGTCTCTGGGTGTCTTTTTCACCAGCGGCCATGGAAAGGAGACTTTGATTCAACAAACTTTAGATAAGAAAAAAAGTTCTTAAAGATTGGACTTTTCTTTGTCAAACTGTCATGTGATGTCAGGGTTTACATAATCCCACTGGAACTTGCGTCTGACTATACTATACCGGGTGTACACCAGGGCAGGTAACAGAAACTGATTGTGAAGAATTTAGGAAGGGGAATCGACTGCAAGGGTGGGGAGGACCACGTGACTGAAGGGAACACTGAGGAAGCTGCTGGCTTGTGGCACATAAGAGGTAGAGGGTGCTACGGGCTGACTTGCGTCCCCCAAAATCTGTGTGTTGAAGCCTGAATAGTCCCAGTACCTCAAAATGCGACTGTATTTGGAGATAGGGTCTTTAAAGATGTGATTAAATTAAAACAAGATTGTTCTGGGCAGGGGAGGTACTAAATCCCATCTGACTGTTGTCAGAAAAGGAAATTTGGATACACAGAGAGACAACACTGGGGTGTGTGTGCTCAGAGGAGTGACCATGTCAGGACACAGCAAGAGGATGGCCATCTGCTAGCCAAGGACAGAGGCCTCAAGAGTAACCAACCCCACCAACACTTCAATCTTGGACCAGAACTGTGAAATAATCAATTTCTGTTGTTTAAGCCACCCAGCCTGTGATGTTATGTTACGGTTTTGTTATGGCAGCCCTAGCAAACTACAAGAGGAGTTGACTATACAGGAGGCTTGAAAGTAAGCTCTGAGAACCATCTCTGGAACAAATGGGCAAATGCCTACTGCTTTTGTCTGCCCTCACTTGGAAGTCCCGGAAAAGAGAATCCCATTAGCTGAGCTTGAATTTGGGTCACCTCCCCTTGTCCCCACCAGGTTAGATTCCATGATGGAGAGAACAGAGTACCTTGAGTCCTACCAAGACCGCACACAGTGGGCAGAGGGACTCCCTACAGGTGAGTCAGCTGTGGCTAGGAAAGAGGAACAGATTCTGGGATGGCAAAAACAATGACAGGTATTCTCTATATTCTGCTTCTCATAAACCATTTTAAAATAAATGTATCCAATTTAAAAAATTTATCTAATTTTTCAAAGTTATCTGATTTTAAAACTTTTATTTTTTGATAGAAAACAAAAATTCACTTTGGCATGCATGCCTTCAATTTCTTAATACGCTACATAGTACTAGGTAGAGACCTTTTAAATTAACCTTCGCTGTTGAGTTTCATTCAAACTCCAGCATACCCATCACCTATAGGGGGTTCACAACTTCCCCAATAAAGATAGGGTCCCCAAACAGAATGCGTTGCAAGAGATGAAAGAGACACAGACACAGACACAGGAATAATTTTAAGAATATGTGTGGAAACCAGGGGACCACCAGCACTCCAGTGCCAAGGTGGTGGTGACCGAACTCCAGCACTTGCTTTTTATTTTCTTTGCCATGCTGCAAAATACAATGATCTCATGTGAAAAATCACGGGATACAATGATCAAAGG
>CAUYRT010041015.1:0-26851 GCA_963574885.1 Lepilemur ruficaudatus | reverse complement strand
CATAAAGGAAATGAAAGCTTGTGACATTTTATCATTTCAGGGGATACTAATTATGGGGATTTATAAAAACAGTTTTATAAAAGGAAAAGTTTATTCTGAGAAAAAATATTACACCTGTTTTCAGAAAATTAAATTTATGCTACTATTGACAGATAAATAGTTCATATGACCAAATCTTTTCTGACCTGAGAATTCATCAGGTAAATAACAAATTCACTGCTTTAAATATTTATTAATCTAGTTCTTCTCTCATTATCAAGGAAGTGGAGAAGGGGATGATTGGAATTTACTATTTGGCCTAAGAATAAAACTAAGAAAAATTTAATTCATATGGATAGCACTTTATTTTTTCATTCAACAATATCATTTCTGTCATAAAATTCCTGAAAGAATTTTGTTCCAGTCGGTGACCCCAGATAAATAAAAATGGAATCCTCAATGTCTGTCCTATACCACAGGGGTTGGCAAACCATGGCACACAGGCAGAAGATAAAATGGACAATTATATAGGGCAAGGTGCAAAGAAAAATTTCTCTGTCAGATTCATCTACAGAGTAAAAGAAAAAGCATCTTAACATTTATAAGATTTTTTCAAAACATCAAATAAAACTTTGGTAACCTTCAAGCTTTTAATGTCTTAAATAGGATCAAACTCCAACGTGGAACCCAGCTCAGATTTGTATACTCCTTTGAGAGTGTATTTTTGGTTCAAAATATAATTAAAGAGAATGAGGCTAACCAGATTTTGTTCAAAAAATATTGTATGTGGCAGAACTGAAAAAGTCACTTCATGTTCAACAGTAATTAGTTCTTTTGTTTTAAAATGCATCCTCTAAGGCTTTTAGTGCTGCTGATAAGAGACTCTGTCTGACACTAAGTAAAGTCAACAATGCAGCTGGAAAGAAGGAAAATATCCCACACTAACAATGTTTTAAATTAATTATGAGAAAGACTGAGCTGGCCAGCCAAGGAAGAAATAAAGAAAAAACACTGTCTTACATTTTACCTTCTTTCTTAAGTGTTTGATTGTTTGATTTTATGCAAGTAGCTTTTAGAAATTTCAATGTCAAAGAAAATTGGCTATATAGTAACACATTCTATAAGTACAGTCACATACTTAGATTATGTACAGCTCTGAATACATGGTACTGAATTTGTAGGTTTCACACAAAAAAGGCTCAATAGTATAAGTGTCTGGGAATTTAGTAAATTTATTTTTTGTGTTAAACGTCTATATTTCTATAAAATTTTTTTATGTTATAAATCATTATATGACTACTCAAAAAATACATCGACTAATTTGATTTTGTAGCTGTGGAAAAAAGAAACTAAATAAAATTGAACCACTATTATTGTCTCCTGTCTCTAAATCTGTCACAATGTCTACTGTGCTTTTGGTTTCTTGTATTAGTATTATTATCTCTCAAATTGTAATACCCTCGTTTACAGTACTACCCTGAATTTTAAGTTCCTACATACATTGCATTTATATTCATTCTTTGTGTAATTAACTTAGATTTAGCTTTAGACAGAGTGCTAACTTGAAGTCCCCTGTATGGTACTATCTCTACCATGGGTAAATATCTTTACTTCTGTCATTTCACACTTACACCAGGCAGAGTGTGAAGCAGAATATGTCTAAAGGAGATCCCAGTGTGCTTCCCTATGTCTGGCTAGATAACACTGGAGGAATTCCTATTGTTTCTACCATTTTATCAAATTACTTTACTCAAGCATAAAATCATACTCTATTTGAAATTAATTTGATTTCAAATAATTTTTAACTTCAATTATATAAAATTAAATACATTTTGTCTACTTAATTGACAATTTCATAAGGTTATGCCTAATACTTATGTATCTAATTTTTTTAACTTTGGTCCATAAACTTATTCATAAAAGTTTATAGTTAATTCTGAAATATAAATGGTCCAAAAAGAAGCTACTTGCAATGTCAATATTAATATGATTTACACATAAAAGATTCACATTCCTGAATTAGAGTGAAACAGAAAAAACAAAGAGTATTTTATGAGTTTTTTTCCTACTTTTAGCATTACCAACATAAATATCTAATCAACTAACATTTAAAGCCTCTACTAATATTAATATAGGCTAAATATCCAATGGCTGTTAAGAATCAGAAATCCATTTTATTGCATATCAAGCAACTTAATACAAATAAGGAACAGAACAGACAATTAAAACAATGAGCCAGAAATTGAGGACAAGCTGCATCCACATGCTAATTTACATGATAAAGCCAATAAAATGTTATGAAACAATGAAATAACATGAAAGTCAGTGATAGAGACTTCAGTGTAGAAAGTAGAACTTAAAATAAATTATTTGTTTTTAAATAATATATAATAAGTATCAAAGATGGGAAATTTAAGTTCTAAAATTAGATCTAAATAAATACATCTGCTTGTGTGTATCAGGAAGGTCACATTTGAGAAATAATCACAGCTATGCATAATATATATTTCATACTAGGTTGTGTACATTGTTGCCTGACTTGGGGACATTTACTTTTGCAAGCTAACACAAACACTGTTTTAAAAATATTTTTTCTCTCCTCAAAATTAGTTTGGGCTCACTATTACATAGCTGGAAAATATAGGAAATGAATTAGGGCATCAGAAGCTGGACTATGTTTGACCAATCTGTTTTTCCCAGACTTTTACATCTGAAGTAGTGGTTTGCCTCTTTTATTTTATTCTCCTCCAAGACTTGCTGAGAAATTCTAATTACTACATGTTCAATTGCATTATGCTACCTACGGAGACAAACGCTGATTGCAAGCAGTAATAAAACTTTGCCTCAGACCAGCTTGTACCGACTACAAAATTCTTTTTAGTTTTTATTTATTTTAAACCAAACTATTTGCACTATTCAAAAGTTCAATAAAGCATGACATTTTTAGAAATTATCTTTTACATAGGGAAAAAAATTTTTAGTAATATTCTGTAGGAAGTTTCTTAGTTCATAAATTGATGCCTTCTTTATCTTTCATTAGCATCAAAGTTAAACACCAATAAAACATTAGGATATCCTCCACCAGTTTAGATTCAAAATTTGAGTACCCATGCATGTACTTTGCCATTGTAAAATTTAACAAAAATTACGGAGAGAAAATGTCTCATTTTAAATATTAAATTTATAGTACTACTAAAATCAAGGTGAATACATTGCTGAAAGTTTGAAGAGAAACAAGATTTCCCTATTCTCAGAGTTTCTCCTCTAAGACATAAAATACAAAAGGGAAGATAGTCACTTTACGGTGAAGAAAGCCAGAAGACATCAATTAAGCCAAGCAGTCAAGGTTAATATCAACACTAATAAGGCATATCAGCATCATGGGCCGTTTAATGTGATGCACTGAGAAAGACAAATATCATTGTTGCCCTATTCTTGACAAAAAGCCCTAACCTAATTCTAATCATGTGTAAACATAGACAAATATAAATTGGGGTCCACTTTACAAAATAACTGATCGCTACTCATTAAAAGTGCCAAGGTCATGAAGGACAAGGGAAGGATATGGAATTGCTACCATCTAGAAGAGACCAAAAAGAAAATAACTAATTTTAATGTGAGGTTTTGGTTAGGATCCTGAAACAAACAAAAAGGAACACTAGAGGAAAAATTGGTAAAATTTGCATAATGTTTATGGTTTACTTTATTGTATTGTGCCGATATTTGTTGTTCTTGATAATTTGACTATGTTGTATAAGACACTAACTTCAGCGGAAGCAGGGTGAAGGACTGTAACAGCTTCCAACTTTGCTAGTATTATAAAATTAGTTCAAAAGAAAAAAAACAAAAAAAAAATGAACATAAAAACTTTTGCAGCCTTCAAGAAGGAGGAATGGGAGAAGAAAAAGTAGGAGGAGGAGAAGGAAGAGAAAATAGCATAGGCAGAAACAGAATTTTTGTAATTTTTCATTTTTGGGTAAGACTAGAAAAAAGATTAAAAATTAAAGCAGGGAAGAAGCTAAAAACTTTTTTAGGGCCTAAAGAGGAAAAATACTTGAAGAGATAAGACCTCTTGTTTCTTACAAAGCTTAAGCACAGTTATCAAATTTAAGTCCAGGGTAATTAAAAGCAAAGCCTTAGGCTATATACTTCTTGTTCCTCCCAACATTCACCTGGAAATAAAGTGTGATCAACAGCATTTTAGGCTGTGTTAAAACGTCTTCCTGAAATGTCTTAAGCACTGGTTTTGGATAATTAAGAATTTTCTTCTACATTGAAGATGAAGATTCTGATTAAGTTGATGTGGAGTAGAGTCCATGTATTTTTATTTACAGTGCCAGGGGAAGGTAGGGGGAGGAGAATTTTAATTTCCACTAGGGTTTGTGATTTACTATTCATTTTCTGTGAATAGTTGTTTTTTTTTTCCTTGTGGGGCAACACTTCCCAGAATATAAACAGGGCACTAAAATTTACAACCTCTGACCTTCTACTGTGTTGTTTTCTGTCTTAGTTATGTTTAAACAAAACAAAATAAGTAAGGGAGAGGCATTGCCTTGAAAGCCTTAAAATCAGCACTCTGGCTATTGTCAGAAATACTATGAGTATTTGATCTAGGCAGCAGAGAATGGGACCTAAAAAGATATCTCCGTCCCTTCTTTCAGCTGACAGGACATTTCTCTTTGACTAAGACATTTTATCTATGATATAACACCCACTGATCCTCAACACAGTCTTATCAGCCTTATGGTGAACGTGAATCTTTGCAGAGTTGCGACAGAGGGAACAGCCTAAAGAAAAGGGTAAAATGATTTACCAGTTGTCTCTTTAAAACACTCTCACCCTTTTGGGGAATTGAAACCTGCATTTCTGCCTGAAGCCAGTAATCTGAGGGACAAGGGGGTGTTCTTTTGTTCTTTGTAGCACAGGAGATGGCTTAACTGAATTGTCCCTGCGGAGGTCCCAACATTGTCTTTGCAGGTGATGGGATGGATCAGAACCATCAACTATAGTTAAACAGTAACACCCTTAAGCTTAAAACCCTCTCTTTAAAAGCTCTGTATTTCTGCTTACAGGGAGGATTGTAGTACTTTAAGATGCAAGTCCACCATACTCCTCATTTGCTGGCAAATCAATAAACCTCCCTTTCTTTGCTCTCAAACCACTTGTCCTCTTTCTTCTGATGCAACCTCGGGACAAGTGCTGAACTTCCCGTAATAAAGTTGAGTACTAAGTTGTCTCAGTCTGCTTCATAGAACTCTTGAATGTAACAGTTTACTTTTTTGTATGTTTATTTATTAATGGTTTTCCTGAGAAGTTTAGAGAGGTTAATTAATGTAAAGGTCCGGTTTAATTTTCTTCCGTATGGATATCCTGTTGCTTCTCCATCATTTATTACAAAGAATGTATTTTCTGCCATTTAAATACCTTAGCATTGAAATCAATAAAAGAATACATGTGGGAGTTTATTTTGCATGCTTTATTTTTTTTTCTGTTGATCTGGTGATTCTTCTCACGCTAGTACTTAGTAATTCTACAAAGCTTTGAAATGAGGCAGTTGAAGTCCTTCAGTGTTAGTTCTTTTTTCTTTCCAAAATTATTTTGCCTACTCTAGGTCTTCTGAATTTCCATACAAATTTGGAATCAATTTGTCAATTTGTATGACATAGCTTGCTGGAATTTTGATGGGATTGCATTGAAACTATATACCAATTTGAACTATGTATCATGTTTGAAAAAAAATATGTGCATAAAAATACAGTTATATGAACCAAAATAAAATCTTAAGGCTCCCCCCTAACTGACTGAATGGACCCTGCCTTGGCCAAAAGGATACCCTAAAACTGAGTTACTAGCCATGAGAAGAGAGGTCAGACATGCCTCATTATGAGCCCCTTCCTTCTTGGAGATATCTTTTGTAACTCATTAACAGGCCTAAGGCTATGCAACAGCCACCAGTAGGTCTTCAATTTACATAACAAAACACTTGAGTCTGGGTATTTGGCCTACCAGGCTTGTCTCTGATTAACAGACTTCCTTATCTTAATTTAAAACATTCCAAACCTTTAGACAAAGCTTCATTTCTTTAACCAATTACAAATCAAAGAGTCTTTAAACCTACCTATAACCTGCAAACTCCCACTTTAAATGTTCCATCTTTTCATGCCAAACCGATGTACACCTTCCATGTATTGATATATAACTTTACATGTAATTCCTCTCTCCCTGGAATGTATCAGTGTAAAACCAAACTGTAACCTAACCACAGTGAGTCCACTTGCTCAAGGTTTCTTGGGCGTGGCTCCAGGCCATGGTCCTCAAATTTGGCTTGGAATAAGCCTCTTTAAATTATTTTACAGAATTTGAATTTTTTCCATTGACAGACAGAAAGAATAAGATCTAGTGTTCATTAGCACAATAGGGTGACTATAGTTAATAATTTATTGTGTATTTCAAAATAACTAAAAGAATAAAATTGGAATGTTCTTAACACAAAGAAATGATAAATGCTTGAGATGAGGGATACCCCAATTACCATAATTTGAAGATTACACTTTGTAGACCTATATCAAAATATCACATTAATACATATATAATATGTATATAATTATACATATTATAATAGATATTATAATATGTATAACACATATTATATCTACATATCTATTATGTAGATATAATATGCTACATATTTATAGCATATGTATATAGATACATATATATGATATATATACATGTATATATACATGTATAGCATATATATGCATATGTTATAAATATATATAATTATTATATGTCCCTAACAATTAAAAATAAAAGTTTAAAAATTAAAAAAATAAAATATTGCTCTAAACAACCATATAGTATATCCCTCCATTATGTTTATGTTTTCCTAATGAATTTCAATGTACAAGTTTTAAACATCTTTTGTTATAACTGAGTATTTTATTTTACTTAGAAGCATTACCTTTTTAAATTTCAATTTTCCAGTTGTTTATTGGTAGTATATAGAAGTAGAGTTGATTTTTTATATGTTCTATTCTTCAACATTGCTAATTTTCTACTGATTCTGGTAGATTTTTGGTAAATCCTTTTTGGTTTTATATGTACATAATCATGTTGTCTAGGAATAAAGACAAGTTTGGGGGTTTTTTTGTTTGTTTTTTTTTTTACTTTTGCAATCTCTCTGTTTTTTATTCATTCTTCTAGCTTAAATAGTTCAATTTCCAGTATATTGTTAAATAGAAGTGGTGAGATTGGAATTTTTTTACCTTGTTCACGATCTCAGGAGGAAACCATTTAGTCTCTCAACATTAAGTATGAAGTTACCTCTAGATGGTTTGCTGATGCTCTTTAATATTTTGAAAAAAGTTCCTTTCTATCCCTGGTTTCAGAATATTTTTTTCATTAATAGATGTTGAATTTAGTCAAATGTTTTTTTCTGCATCAAAAAATGAGTATAGATTTTTTTTTTTGAGATGATTATATGCTTTCCTCCATTTTCTTTCTGTTTATGTAGTGAATTATACTGATTTTCCTTAAACCCAAGACACATTTATGGGCTAAAACCAACTTAGTAAAAAAGTATTCCTTTTTATATATTGCTGGATTTTATTTGCTAATACTTTGTTCAAGACTTTTATGTCTATGTTCATGACAGATTTATTTTTTGTATTTTGTCTTTTATGATAACACCTTTCTCGGGTCTTGATGTCAAGATAATACATTATTAACTTAATGTTCACCTCAAGTGTATGAAGTTAGTATTACTAATGAATTTTGCAGATGACTTTCAAATGAAAGGGAGTCTTTGCTCAGTAAAGAGAGTCTTTACGAAGCACATTTAAAATATACTATATCATTATGGTGCTTTTTAAAACTACTTACTCTTGGAATTATGCATGAGGCTCTGACCCATAGGGTCTTGAGTAGGACAGCCTACCAACAGACTGCCCTTAAGATTATGGAAACAATGTAATATGGAGAATTTACTCTTCAAGGTAGAGGGCTCAAAACTTTGCATCAGATCCTCATTGAAATATATTCTGAAAAAAAAAAAAATCTTGTTTCCCAGTATCTAATATACGATAGGTAATTTCATGTATTAATCCATCAGCATTCGTATGTCAAATCATCATTCCCTGCAGACACTTCCCACATAAAATATTTTTTCAGGAGAGTGACATTATAGAATTCAAATATTTTACAATGCAATGGTTTTTAGCCAAATTTCCCCAAACTTAATACATTGTTTTAAGCAAACAAAAACAAGTAGGAACATTTAACCTACATTTCAAATATTACTATAGAATATCAACTTCACTAGTAGATGTTTTGAAAACATATCAAACACCAACAACAGGGTTACATGTCTGACTTTTTCCTGAAAATGAGAAAGGCATCAGAGCCTCCTATTCAGTTTGAATCATTCTCTGCCACCGTATACTTGTCTTGAATGTGTTTCTTTAAGGACTTTCATACTTAGCCTTTTTTGTTGTTGTTCAGTGTTTTAAAAAGGGACCTCTGAATTTTGAGAAGGCTTTGATAAAAATATGGAGAATAAAACAAAGAATAATAAAAATAATTTCAATGTAAAGAAAGATGTAATTGCAAATAGTTTGATACCTGGAAGTAATGTTTTAAGCATTTTATTTCCCAATGTGAATTTTGCCTTTATTAGGTGTTTTGCTATGTTTTGACACATTTAGGAAGACAATGAAGGAGCTCAGTGTATGTGTAAAGCACATATGTAGTAAGGTAATGTATGCTATAAATGAAGTAATGCAGTAAGGTAATGTATGCTAATAAGTAACCAAAATACTGAATGGAAAATGTATTAAAACATTAAATAGAAAATTGGGCATGAAATAGCAATTCACAGATTGGCTGATATGTTTATGCAAAAATAATTAAATTTACTAGTAGACAGAATAGAGAAAAAGAATCTTTACAAGATTTTCGTTGTATCATTTTGATAGTCATAGTTTGAAAATAATAGATAATATTCAGACAGCATAGCTGTAAAAAATAGGTATCTATCAAAACTCCTAAAATATTCATACTTTTTAATCTATTAGTCCCATTAATTTTTTCTAAGAAAATAATATAAGATTTGTATAGAGATGGATGTCTTAGGATTTTTATTCTAGATTTTATACAAGAAACTGCCTAAGCATTCTTCTATTAAATGTTAGGTAAATTTATAATGAAATTCATTTAGTCTTTTAAAATTATTTCATTAAGAAATACATATTGGCATGGCAAGATTTACATTCTGTCTTTGGTAAAAAGTTGGCAAACACCAATAAAGATAGTATATTACAGTTCATGTATATAAATTAGCATTCTTCTAATATTATAGAAGATAATTCATATTACATCTAAATGTTATACTCTTTCCTACTGCTTATGGACCAACACACACATTGATCTCAGCCATTAAATGCAGTTTAGCCCGATGAATTGTCCCGCATTGTAAAAGTTACCCTTGACTTGTGGCTATCTCCTAGAGTGGAGAATAGGATGAATGTGGTAGAGAGATCTTATCTCTCATTACAGTTTTATATCTATCTTGACTGGATGCCTTTAATTGTCATAAAGTTTCTTTTTACATTATTACCACTCTAGTGTTATGCTTATTGTTTGCACAGAATAGCTTTCCCATCTTTTTACTTTTAATGTGTCAACATTTAGAGTGAGATTCTTCTGTATGGTGTAATATTTGGTCCTTATTTTTTTATTTATTCTCCTGATCTCTACCTTTTCAGTGGAATTTCTATAACATTTATATTTATTTATTTATTTATCCTTCTTTTTTAAGTATACTTTACATATCATGCCTTTACTACATTTTAAGTGTACAATTAAATGATTTTTAGTGAATTTACCAAGATGTACAGTTAATCACATAAATCAGTTTTAGAGGAATTCCTTCCCCCTTTTGAGTCCCCTAATTCCTTTCCCCAACTACTTTTCAAGCATGTCCCTCCCCTCCACAGTGCTCACCACATCGCTCAGACGTGGGTTTACCCCCCAGCCCCTGAATCCCTAGTGAACACCACCACCATTTGAGCACCATAGTGTTAATCAGCCAGTACCAATTTGATGGTGAATACATGTGGGGCCCATTCTTTGGGTCTTGTGTCACCTCACTTTGAATAATGGGTTTAAGCTTAATCCAGGATAATATAAAAGGTGCTAGGTCACTGTCATTTCTTAAAATTGAGTAATATTCCATTGTAAACATATACAAATTTTAATAATCCACTCATGAATTGACAGGCACTTGGGTTGTTTCCACGACCTAGCAATAGTGAATTGTGTTGCCATAAACATTCAGTGCAGATGTCTTTATAATAGAATGTCTTATGCTCTTTGGAGTAGATGCCCAATAATGCTATTGCTGGATAGAATGGTAATTCTAATTTTAGCTCTTTGAGGAATCTCCAAATTCTTTTCCACAGAGGTTGTACTAATTTGCAGTGTTCCTGTCTCTCCATATCCTCTCCAGCATTTGTTGTTTTGGGATTTTTTGATAGAGACCAATCTCTCTGGGGTTAGGTGATATCTCATTGTGGTTTTGATTTGCATTTCTCTAATGATTAGAGATGTTGAACATTTTTTAATGTCTGCTGGCCATTATTCTGTCTTCTTTAGAGAAGTTTCTGTTCATCTCCAATTATTTAAATAATTTAAATAAAATTATTTAATTTGAATATATTCCTCAATATAATGTATCTATTATTTCTACATATTTGTACTTAGTATAGATGTACTGTAAGAACCATATTCAAAAATTGAATCACTGAATTGATTCAGTGTGTTTAACTTAACAAATTTTGCAAAGTTTGTTGTTAGCTCTGTTAACAAGTTTTATGAAATAGAATCTAATTATTTTACTCATCGGATTTAAATTTGTTAAATACCTATAGAATATATCGCTTTGAAATTTCATTAAGCCAATTGGCTAAATAAAGTTTTAATGTGTTGAATATATTTTAAAGTAATCATCATTTTTTTAAATAGTTAAATAGATCAAAATTGGTTTACACAACTCTATTCAGTGCATAGTTAAGAAAAATCAAATACTTCATTTAAATACAGATAAACTGATTATAAAAAATAAATCAATTTTATTAGGGACTAGATTTTACTATTAATAGTTAAAAGCCAGAAATATAAGGAAGCATATTATACCTGACTATATTTGTATTTATAACTGATTTCATGTGCCAAGTCTATAATAATAAATTAGAAAGATGTATTTCTAAACAGTGTCCATTGTTATCAGTCTGAAATCAAAGAAATGTTCTAAAATGAAACTACGTATTTATGTATTCCCCAGGTAATGGATCCTGGTATACTTGAAGTCAAAACCTTATTATTGCCTCTGAGATTAATGATATTCAAGAATTCAAATATTAGCAAAACTGTTCCTCGGCTTGGGAGCTTTGTTTTGATTATTGTTCTTCTCGTCAGTTTTTCTTCAAAAACTAGAAATAGTTATTAACAATTACCATCATCACATTGCCTTATATGGAGAAAATGGCATTTATGGATATTGAATTATTATCGCATGTTTTCTTTAGAACACTTATTATTGAAAGTAATATAAACTCTATTATTTCTGACATTGCACAGAGCAGTGTATTCGTAAATTAGGAACAGCATTTCCTAGGGCATGAAAGAGACAATTGATGAGTCTACATGAGAATTTGAAGTCTGAATAATATTTAAAACAGAAAATTTTCTGCAATAACTACTTCATCTGTTCCCATAAGAAAGTAACAATATTCACCTAGTTTAACATAAGGGCAAAGCACAGAAAAGGATTAGTAATTAGATACAACCCTTTAAAATAAGCAATTCTGCATATTACTCTCTAGCACTTTCATAAATTATAAGCAAAGGTGAGAATGCATTGGAAGTATTCTGGTGTACCTTCTATAATCCAACGTGAGTGAATAAACAGTATTATGGAAGAGAAGCAAATTTTCAAAAAATAGGAATTCAATGAGATATAGCTATAGAACTGTGAAGTTCTGCTATTGGTTTGACACAAGACTTAATTCTAATTTCTCTGGGACTTAATCAAATTCTGAGGAAAAAAAGAAAGTTCACTTTCTTAGATCAGATATACATGCCAAGTCCTGACATCTATGTTTGAGGACTGGAAGAGGAAAGTTACACCACAGAATCTGGTTACCAGAGAGGGGTTGAGGCCAAATCCAAATAACTACCTTATACAGAGTCTAAAAGGGAGAGATTCTATTGAGATATCACTGGAGTAAAACATTAATAATCATACGTACATCTCCTATGCAAGCTATATTTTAATTAATTAACCTTTATTTTTATTATGTATTATAACTTACAGATGTATTGAAGATAATAAATTTCCTTTTTGTTTTATTTGCCTAGGTTTCTAGGAGACCATCTTATTTTCTCCCACAACTTCCCTACCTCTCTGTTGGCTATTAATGCTATCAATAATACTTTTATATTCATAAGCATATCTCTTCTATTTTTTCTCCAGAGACTCCTCAGTTGATAAGGTCTGGTTACCAGCTTGGGTAGCTCCTGTTAGAGCGCTAGGACTACTGCACAGCTACCATATGGAAACTTCCTTGACCTCTTATCCTCAAATTTTTCATTGTTGCCACTTGTGTGGAAACCTATAGGACCCTATGTAGAACAAGTATCTCATTTTTTGGATTCAATGTTTTACTTTTTCATAGTGTAATTATTTTATTTTCTGCTGCAAAACACATGGTGAAGTAGATATTTAGTCAAGCTTTATTTATTTTTTATTTTTAAAATTTGTACAAATATATAGGGTGCAAGTAAAATTGTGTTACATGGCTTTAGCGTATCCATCACCAGAATAACATACACTGTACCTATTAAATAATTTCTCACCATTCACCTCCTTCCCACTCTCCCACATTTCTGAGTCTCCATTGTCTATTATTCCACACTCTATGGGCATGTGTACACATGGTTTAGCTCCCAATTATAAGTGAGAACAAGAAGTATTTGACTTGCTGTTTCTAAGTTGTTTCACTTAAGATAAATGGCCTCCACCTCCATTCATGTTGCTGAAGAAGACATGACTTCATTCTTTTTTGTGTCCAAATAATATCCGATTTTGTATATATATGTATGTATGAATGCCATGTTTTCTTTATCTAATTATTTACTGATAGACTGCTAGATTGATTCAGTATCTTTGCTATTGTGAATAGCGCTGTAATAAATATACAAGTGCAGGTACCATTTTGATAAAATAATTTCTCTTCCTTGGGTAGATAACAAGTAGTAGGATTGCTACATGGAATGGTAGTTCTGTTTATTAGTTCTTTGAGAAATCCACATACCATTTTTCACAGAGGTTGTATTACACTAATTTACATTCCCATCAACAGTGTATAAGTGTGGCCTTTTCTATGCATCCTTGCCAACAGCTCTTATTTTTTGTCTTTTTAATAATAGCCATCCTAACTGGTATGAGGTGATACTTCATCGTGGTTTTAATTTGCATTTTCTCTGATTATTAGTGATGTTGAGAATTTTTTTTTGTATGTTTCTTGTCCATTTGTATGTCTTTTTAAAAAAATTTCTATTCATGCCATTTTCCCAGTTTTTTATGGGATTATTTGTGAGTGTTTTTATTTTTTGTGTGTGTGTGTTAGTGAGTTGTTTGAGTTCCTCATAAATTCTGGATAGTATTCCCTGTTGGATGGATCATTTGCAAATATTTTCTTCCCTTTTGCAGGCTATCTGCTCACTCTGTTGATTATTTCTTTTGCTGTGCAGAAGCATTTTAGTTCAATTAAGTACTATCTGTCTATTTTGGTTTTTGTTGCCTGTGCCTTTGAGGTTTTAGTCATGAATAATTGCCTAGACCAAAGAGTTTTCCCTAGAATTTCTTTTAGTATTTTTATAGCTTCAGGTCTTATATTTGATTCGTTCATCCACATTGAGTTGATTTTTGTATATGGTGAAAGATATGGGTCTAGTTTCATTCTTCCACATATGGCAATTCAGCCATACTATTTTGGTTACTTTAGCCTTGTAGTAAAATTTGAGGTTAGGTAATAAGAGACCTCCAGCATCTTTTTCCTTAGGATTGTTTGGCTATCCAGGCTCTTTTATTTTTCATATGAATTTTAATGCATTTTAAGCATTTAATGTAACTTAAATATTTTATGTAAATTTACATTTTTCTGATCCATGAGCATGGAATGTTTTTTTTCCATTTGTTTGTGTTATCTACAATTTTGTTCGTCAGTGTTCTGTAGTTTTCCTTGTAGAGATCTTTTACCTCCTTGGCTAAATATATTTTTAAGTATTTTATTTTTGTAGCTATTGTACATGAGATTGTCTTCTTGATTTGGGTTTTCACTTGATCATTATCAATGTATAGAAACACTACTAATTTCTGCAAGTTGATTTTATATCCTACAACTTTACAGAAGCCATTTATGAAATCTAAATGTTTTCTAGTTAAGTTTTTAGGATTTCCTAGATATAAGATAATACCAGTGAACGGGGATAATTTGACTTCCACTTTTCCAATTTGGAAACCTTTTGTTCCTTTCTCTTTCCTTATTGCTCTGGCTAAGCCTTCCAGTACTATGTTGAATAGGAGTGGTAAAAGTGGGCATCTTTGTCTTCTTCCACTTGTTAGAAGGAACGCTTTCAACTTTTCCTCATTCAATATAATGTTGGCTGTGGATTTGCCATAGACAACCTTTGTTATTTTAAGGTATGCTTCTTCTATTGCTTGTTTGTTGAGGGTTTTTACCATGAAGTGATGATGAATTTTATGAAATACTTTTTCTGATATCTATTTAAAATGATCATGTGCTTTTTGTCCTTCATTCTGTGAATGTGATGTATCACATTTATTGATACGTGTTTGTTGAACCATCCTTGTATCCCTGGTATAAAATCATGAAGTATTATGGTTTTGATGTGCTGTTGGATTCTGATAATTTTAGAACAGAGCTAGGCAGGCTTCATGGTAGGAAAATTTTTGTATAAATTTTTAAAATATTTTGCAAAGAATTCTGACTTGAAAATGATTTTTAGTCAGAATATTTGAAGCATTCCTTTGTTGCGTTATAACTTTTCTTTAATAATATTACCAAATGACTAATCATTTTGTCTGTATAATATGCAGGTTTCACATTTTCTTTGGATACTAATTATAAAAGATTCTGTAACAAGGAAAATATAACAGACAATGCAATAAGATTCTCATAACCAGGGTAGGAAGATCAAATAATAAATATTCTTTTCTTGTCTTGCTTTTTAACAAGACAAAATTATGCCTGAAGGTGAAACCTTTATGTGCAGGATCATTCACTTTGTTATTCTTTTTCCAGAAACGGCATCAAATAAGCATTGTTTTATTATATCCACTAGGTTACACAATTATCAAAAGGTGTTATAAAGATAAAATAATAAAAAGTAGGCATGACATTAAATTTAAATTATCAACCAAGGAAGATAACATGCAAATAATAAGAGGCACAGAAAAAGAAGGCAGAAAAAGGAGAAGAGAGAATGTGAATTAAAACTCCTTAGTTGTGACTTTGAGAATAGCACAGATGATAAAGGTGACTTACTCATCTTGGTCCCTAAATCTTTTTTTTTTTTTTTTGGTGTCTCAGTGAACAGCTATATTCATTATTTATCTTGTGATAGAAACTAGAATCTACATCCTATTCTTAGGATATATAGATTCTATGTCTTTTATTTCTCTACAATTATCCAATTCTCTGTATGTATCTGGTAACTAACTCAACTCAAGTCATCATCATCCTGCACCTAAATAATGACATATTCTCCTAAATGTCATTTTTATAATAGCATTCCCTTCACTTATTTCTCCATTAACATTCTTCTTATTCTAAATGGCAAATATCAGTTCCAGGCACTTTAGTGGGTATCTATGCTTTTAATGTACAGCTAAAATTTCCTGGAACACCTCACAAGGCTTTGTTGGCATAATCTCTGATTAAATGACAAGAAGTCCTGCATAATATCCTTTTTCGTTGTCAGAGCCTTTTACATTTCAGGTCTATGCAGTAACTTCTAAATCTCTGATTGCTTATATTAATAATATACCTTGTCTCCGGTCTAATATTAAGTGTCCATCCTATGGTTCAATATGTCTTCCCTCGTCTCTCTCATTTCGGTCAGCTTCTATTGTTACTTATCCTTTAATTAAAATGTTAGTCCTCCCAGAAACCCTTCAAGACAACCATAACCATATTCTGGGCTTTGGGAAATCCTTAACTTGCCCAAAGAAACTTTGTTTATATGCTCTATTGTAATTGCCATTTTTCAGTGTCAGTTCTGCTAAATTTGAGTCATTTGAAACTAGAAGCTCTCATTTGCTTCTTGAACTAACAGCAAGTAAAGACATTTGGCATAAATCGGTGTGAAATAAATATATGTTGAATCAATAGGCAGATTAAAAATGGTCAAGTTCTTTACAGTTTTTCCTTAATATAGAAAACAAACACTAGACTAGCAAGTCAGATAGCAAAATGTTGGTTTCAGGATTATGACAGAGCCAAATGTTTCCCCCCCAAAAAGCAATAATAAGATCAATCAGAATAAAATTTTCAAATGACTTAGTTTGTTGTATTTATTTGTTTATTTATATTTTTTTATTTAGTTTTAGAAGCAAGGACTCCCTCTGTCACCCAGGCTGAGTGCAGTGGCTTGATCATAGCTCACTGTGACTTCGAACTCCTGGGCTCAAGGGATCCTCTTGTCTCAGTCTGCCAAGTAGCTAAGACTAGGCATGTGCCACCACACCGGCTAATTTAAAGAAAATTATTCATAGAAACTGGGTCTCACTATATTGCCCAGGCTGGTCTCAAACTCCTAGCCTCACCTGATCCTCTTGCCTTGGCCTCCCAAAGTGCTGAGATTACAGGTGTGAGCCACTGCACTGAACCCAATTTTGTTTTATTATTTAGTGCTAGGAAATTTCCTTAACATTATATATAATCTGAAAGATGTGGGCCTTTTTTAAAAAAGATATAAATTAGTAATTCAGCAAATACATAAAGAATGAATATACCTTACTATGTTTAAAACAAAACTAAATTAATTTCAATATGTTTTAATTAGAAGAGTATTACTATTTGAGGGAATTATACTTTGCATAATGTTGATTAGCTGTTTTCAGCCATCTGATAGTAATGCAGAGCAATTAATAAATCCACTCTTCCTAAAGAGTTCGTGGTAGGTTTTCACAAAATACATTTAGTAACTTTTAAAATATTAGGCACATTTTTTACATACAAACACAGAAATATGGCTTAGGAAAACATTTAGGCTGGGTGTAGTAATCCTAGCAATCTGGGAGGCCAAGGTGGGAGGATAGCTTGAGCTCAGGAGTTTGAGACCAGTCTGAGATAAAGAGAGATCCAATCTCTACCAAAAATAGAAAAAATTAGCCAGAGATGGTAGTGCATGCCTGTAATCCCAGATACTCAGGAGGCTGAGGGCAGGAGGATCACTTGAACCTACGAGTTTCAAGTTGCAGTGAGCTACAATTACATCACTGCACTCTACCTGGGGTTACAGAGTAAAACTCAGTAAAACTCAGTCACAAAAAAAAAAAAAAAAAGAGAGAGAAAGAAAGAAAAGAAAAATATTTTGCTTTATAAGTTGGAACCTACTGGTTCAATATAGAGCTACTTAGATCAATCCCACCAACAAAATAAAACAATATAATTTCTTAAGCATGACCTAGTGAACTTGACATTTGGAAGGTTTTAAAGAATTTTTCTTTGTGTCTATTTTTTCTTCTCTCATGTTTATTATCAGCTGAAAATGTTAAAATGATTCTGTAAAAGAATCTGAAATTTTCAATTTTGGTTGTAGATGACACATTTCATGTTTTCAAGGCATTATAGCCAAGCAGTAATTACTCACAGTACTGGTCTCCCATAAAAACATTGACATCTTGCTGTGAGTTACTCATTTCAGTAAATGACACAGTGTTCCCACCGTCAGCTCATAGTGTTTACACAACAGATGTACTTCAAGAACTTAAAATTATCTTACCTAGCAAAGGAAATTTTATATTGGAGATTATATAACAGTTCTGGAGACCATTTCTAATTTTGCTTATTTAATTAGGCAAATAAAATATATTCAGAATTGAATAAAACATTGGAACAAATGAATTCTGACTTTTCTTCAGACCTGGAAATTCTCTGTGATCTTTTGTAAACATTGTATATATAAACTGAATTTCTAGCAAAGTCGCCAAGTACCTCATCATTTTTCAACTTCAGCAAAAGAAAAAAAATAATTTGCAAGAATCTCTATCTATTCCCTTCTTTCTAGGCTTCCAAAGAATCTCATATGCGAAAGTCAATGCAATTTTGCCCGACTTTGTGCCTAGGAGTAGGCAAAAGGTGTTTTATTATTCCTTCTCTACTTTGTGCCCTAGATTTTCCACTAAATACTTAATGATCTACTGTTAGATTATATTTTCTTGTTATAAAAGCTTTTCTTTCCCTAGGTAAATTTTTGTGTTTGTAGATCTGCTGTACATTTAGAAAAATAATGAGCATGAACAACAAATTTCATCATTACTGAAGAAAACAACTAAATTGAAAGATATTTGGATTTCTTAGATTTTTTATTTAACTTTGGGTAATTTTTCTATTATATGAATATGTATTTATGGAATAAACTAATTTAAGCATAGTTTGGGTATAATCATTGCTAGGATTTTCATTTTGTATCCAGTTTTTATGCAGGTTTTTAATGCAGCTAAATATTTTATTGTTCCTTGGTCTCCATGCACAATACAACTACAGTTAAATATGTATATGTCAAATGGTTTTCAGAATCTCAGAAGTTAAAATATGTAAACTCTTCCTGAGTTAGTTTAACACCTTTTTAGAAAGCATTTATGAAAAAAAGTTTGACATGAAAAGAGCCAAATGCTTAGCAAATCTGCACAAATACATAACCTAGAAGACAAAGCAAAGCAAGACGCATCCCATTAAATTATGTCAACAGCTATTTACGGGATGATGAGAACTATTTTATCTCTGTACTTCTCTCAGATTTAAATACCTGAATGCTACAATTATAATCCTATTTCAATTATCTTAACTCTTCTTTTATGTCTTTCCAATATTTAAATAATCACCTTAAGTAGTAAGTAGCCCAATAAAAATATTAGTAACATTAATTTATTTACAAAATATTGTTGAATCATAAACTTTAGAGATCAGCAACATGTTAAAAGGTATTTTTATACTTTGTAAAGTGTTCCTAAGTCTACCATCCTCCATATTACTCTAACGTGAATTCCAGAATTGCCTCTCACTGGTTTATAATATCACAACTGAGGCTGCATCTTGTTTTGTACATGGGTTTAAACTTTCATATTTTTTCATCAATCAAATCACAGTACTTTGTAGTGTCAGATTTACAGTCTAATCAGGTTAAAACAGTCCAATCTGATCATTCAGAGTGGGTATTTTTAAAATTTTTGTTCTATTAGCTGGGCCTCCAGCTTCTTCTGTTCACTTCCATGCTACTATAGTGCTGGTTAGGTTTTAATGTAGTTTAAAGTCACCCTCAACAATAAGGATGGACCTCATTGACACAGAAAAATCACTGTAACCCCATCACCCTTATAGGCAATGCACTTAAATTGGTCATAGTAAAGCCCAGGATATATATTCAGGGTAGGAAAAGAAGAAGGTCTTTTTTTTTTTTTAAAGTAAGGATATTTTGATATGATGTACGAAATTGTTTCTGCTATTTCTGGTAAGTGATCCTCAGGCAAGATCCATATGTGAGAAATGGCAGATCTCTCTGTCGTGTTCTTTCCAAAAACCCATAAACCATTTTCAATCATCAGATGAACCTGGATCATCAGACAAACCTATATTGAGTGTCATTCTATAAAAATCTGAGGATAACACCTCAAAATTTTCAAAGTCATAAAAAAAAAAGAAAAAAATTGAGAAATTGTCACAGGCCAGAAGACATTAAGGATATAAAATATCTAAATGAAATATGATATATTAGGTGAAATTCTATAACAGAAAAACAGATGTTATTGGAAAAAAAACAGGTGAAAACCAAATCAAGTCTAGAGTTTAGTTTAAAAATATTGATAAATCTGTGTGAAGGGTGTAAAGGTGTTTGTTATACTTTTAAACAAATCTTCCTTTAAAGTTGTTTACTTAGAAACTTACATAAATAAAATTATATATTCTCAGTGACTATCATAATAAAAATACTACTACTGACAGGAAGAGAAAATTCTGGCTCTAAGAATTCATCCTGCTTTGTAATTCAGTTCAGTAAACCTTATTTTAGTATATAAAATTTATTAGAAATTAAAACTGAATAAAAAATTTCAATAAAAATTATTTAATGCTTCATAAATATAAATAGTGAAGTAATATGGCAAAATACAGCACACTGATATTTTTTAACACTTTCACTAAGGGTGTAATTTTTTGTTTTTGTTTCTTTTAATGTTTTATGTAATGTTAGTGCAATATGCAATGCAGTATTATTCCTGTGGATTAATGGAGCAGCAACTTTTGTTTCCTTTAGTGGTCATTCTTGCCATAGACAAAAACACAATGTAGAAAAAAATAAAATAATATTCTTTAAAATAACAATAATAAGACAAAATGTATATGCAGCTATACATTACAAATTATTATAGCAAGGAGAAGCTTTGGCTTGATGTTAATATAGCATTATTCATTTGAGCCATGGGAACAGATGTCTCACTAGTTATCATTTTCTTTTGAGGCAGAAATTATTTGATTTACCCCTGTTAAAGTATTTTCAATTGTGCCTACCTACAAGCTTCCAAATATTTCACTTTTAACCAAGACAGTTAAGAAAAAAATGAAGGTTTATTTTCAGCCAGTTTTCAGGACATGTATAACATCAAATACTAACATATGTCCACACTGGTTGGAAAATAGTTGTTGCTAAAGTACTTCTCTCTTGTAGTACCTTCAGCTAGTCCAATTTTCTTCCACCCCTTACCCCTGGTCCACTCTATCACCCCCATGCCCTCAAGAACTATCTATAAGAGAATCAGTTTTGGAAACAGAAGAGTTGTCAAAACCTTACTCTCTAATTAGGCCTTGCTAATTTGTCAAATATATTGAGTATCATTATGGGTTGAATATTTGTGTCCCCTTACCAAATTGAGATGGTGAAGCCCTATTCCTCAACATGATGGTACTGGAGGTGGGGCCTTTTGAGGTGCTTAGTTTCAGATTAGGTCATGATGAGATTAGTGTCCTTATAAGAAGAAAAGGGTGGCGACGGAAAAAGAGATACCTCCAGGTATATGCACTGAGGAAAGGTCACGTGAGGATGTACCAAAAAAGTGTCCATCTGTAAGCCAGGCTGAGACCCCTCCAAGCACTGAATCTGCTGGCCCCTTGATCTTAGACTTTCCAGCCTCTAGGGCTGTGATAAATACGTGTTGTTTAAGCCTCCTAATTTACGGAATTTTGTTATAGCAGCCTGAGCAGACTAAGGAAGTATTAATGACATCACATATTATTAATCCACTAGAGGGAAAATATTCTGTAGCCCACCATCATTTTCTCAATTGTGTGACACAGATCCTAAAATATTAATAGGGATATAAACAGAAAGGGTTCTTGTGGGAAAGTGCATTTTAAAAACTTACATTTTTTCTCCTTTGAAAGATTCACATACACATAAACATCTTCAAGACTCAGAGACATCTTCCCCAAGAGACATCTACTTAGCTTTGATTAACTTGGTGTTTCCACAGGCCACCGATTTACTAGTCACAGAGTACTATCACGTACTTCCTACATAACGCAAGGTGAAATTGCTGCTTGGAACAGCATTTTAAAATTATATTTATTCATCAAGTGTCAACTATTTTAGATAATATTAAGAAAGATTAATTTTATAGAAATAGTAGATATTTTATTATTCTTAGCATTGCTTAAATAAGAACCACATGTTGGCCATGGAGATAGTAAGTAGGGGTTATATAAGCTGTCTTACTGTCTTGAGGCAACTCCTTTATTCCTGAAAAGTTGTATACATATATTCTTAAATAAGAAAATTTGTTTTTAAAAGAAAATCACCAAACTGGTAATGCTAATTTATATCATTAATTTTAACAGTTTATCAGATTTTAGGGGCAAGGAACTGTTGCAGCGTGGTTTTCTTGAATATGGGACCTGCATATTTGTAAGTGACCAATATCTTGAGTTTAGACAAATGCTAGCTTTCTCCATTGCAATATGGAGAAAAAGAAGGGAATGAAACTGGATTTACACATTCCCCCTAGGGACAGAACAAGTGCTCAAGTGTAAGACTCTAAATTAGAGAGAAGGGATTTGCTGTTAGATACAGCAGATCTCAAATGTTAAGGTAATATAATTTCAGATTTTAATAATTCATACAAGAAATTCCAAAGTCTATGGTAAAGGACCCAAATGGACAAATAGCATCAGTTATTCTCTTGAACATTTTCAATTAGTAATGGGGACCTTATTATCAGAAGTGATTTTTACCAGAAAAAGAGTACTAAGTCTTAAGATGCTGATTAGCTAATAAGGAATTATAAACAGGGAATAGACAACATTCCAATTATCACTATCATGGGAAAAAATGCTAGCAGCAAGACCTAATAATACTAGATTTACCCTAATTACCTGTGGCCTGGATTACTATGAGGGCACACTTTGTACATAAAGTACTCTTTTTATAATACATTGCAATATTTTCTCCCTTAATGGAGCTGAGGACAGGGGACAAGTTTTTAATCTGCAAAATATTTTGTAATTCTTCAGAAAGTAATTTATTAAAATTTTATCAAATTTTTTGAACAGAAAAATTCTATGAAAATGGCATATTACATCAAATCATAAAACTTAAAAAGTTACTGGGTAAGAGGCTTAAGTTTTGGAATAAATGTTTTATGATTTTGGAAGTGGCTTTTTTGTATAGTAGATTAGAAAAACTTTGAGGCAGTTATTTTATTTTTTAAATTGTGAAGCAGGCAGAATGGTATTCATTATGAAATGTTAAAGTCATGAGGTATGGTTAAGTTTACACTTAAAAGATAATGAAGTATTTCAACAGTCAAGCTGTACATTACTTGTTCCATTATGTAACATTTCAATTGGAAATCACTAAACATTTTAAATAAAAACACAAAAGCAATGCATTATCTAAACTTATGGTACTTAATAATGTCATGTAACTTAGTTGTAAAGCAAAAAAGGAAAGCAACAAACATACTGTAGGTTTCATTACGCATGAATACAGGCACAGTGTTAGATGTAGTCTTAATTTGGGTTGAGTACTTATTAAAAGTACTCATTTTATTCTTGAGTATCTGCTCATATCTGATAAAACGGAAAAAATAAAGTGATTTTATATTTGTTAAACGTGTCTCAACTAATTCTATTCTAGGATAAGTAACATGATCGCCTTTTTACTTCCATTATATTCTGAGTAAATCATGCAATGAATCTATGTTTAATATGTCATTTGAGGTCTAAGATTGACTAAACCCGAAGAAAGAAAACCAAGATTGTTACAGCACAGAAGTAGCATCTGATTATAGCATATAGAAGTTTATGATCTTCACATGAGGTGCATTCCTCAGTATTTATTCAAAAGAAAAACAGTGCTTCAGAATCATCCTAAGCCCACGTATCGCTTAAATCACTGCCATGTTCTTTTTGAAAAATATCTTTAACCTCAGATGAGAGGTGAGTATATGTTGTATATTTCTTCTTTTTGTATCCCTGTTATGTTGTGATTTATAACTGAGAGTGAGTTTCATTGCTCATGTAGAAATTATTTCAAGTGAACAAACATTTTCTTTTCTTGGCAAAGAGGCATAGAATCATTCTTACAATCTCCCCTGTAAATTTGGTGAACTTCTATCCTCCTTTATATGACAGATGTTTGGATGCAAACAAAATTGCTTAATGACAAGATAAGCCAATTTTTCAGTCATGTTAGGAAATAGAATGCACTTTTAGCAGGGAGACACAAATGATGTTCTTAACCTGGAGTTACATTCTTAGGCCACGTCTACTTATAGATCCCTACTACATCTTAACTATGAGTAATCATGCCACAGGTAATTCCAAGTTAAAGATTCAACCTGGTTTACTTTTAACACTCATATAGGATAAACTGTTTTTCCAGCATTTTCCTTATTTACACATTTGCTCTGATTATTAAACTTCAAACACAGTATATACAAAGAAAATCAGACCTAATAAAATAACAGTTAAACTGCTAAAAACAAACAGAAAAAAAAAGAAGTGGCAGTAGTACCTTTCTTTGGTATGAACTAGTTGTGTAATATTGATCTGATTTTCTTGCTTTTGGTCCTTTGTATTTCTTACCATATTAAAAAGTGGTATTTATTACCACTTTTAAAAATTCCACAATAAAAAAGTTTTTAACAGTTTTAAAATACTGGTAGCAGGTGAAATTTTGGAAGAAAGATTTATCTACCAAATATGAATTAATAAAAAGGAGAAGGAACAGAAACATTTGGGTATGATTACTTTTATTATTATTATTGTTAAAATAAATATAAAATTATATAAAATATAAAATATTATTGTTAAAATAATAATAAAAGTATAGCTGTTTTATTTTATAAACACTTTTCAGAAAATAATGTTATTTTAGAATAAAAATCACCCAGGGAATTAAAACCTGATAAGAAGGAGTTATTGGAAAGAGAACATTCAAGGTAGAGTGGATAACTATTGGATAACTTTTCCTCAGAATGAAAAACAAATAGCACTGTGGGTAGATTAGGGGTAACGGGTTAGCCTTGGAGGGGAAAAAAGTGTGATTCCTCATCTGACAAGGTCAGGACATAGGCAATAATAGATACTATTTTAGGAACATTTTTAGACGTAGAGTTGGGAAATTGGGCAGTTCAGGCCGGATAGTCTCTCTTTGATCTGGGATGTACAAGATAAGGTCATCACTTGAAATGACAGGGAACAATGAGAGTTTCATACCAAAAAAGAGTGTTAAAAGTTAGAATAACTATCGTAGAAACGGAACATTTAGCTAACTCTGGGTGAGTACAGTAGGGATTCTTAGCTGGCTTCAGTGCCTTCGCTTAAGATAAAAAAATCTTAAATGTATAACAGAGTAGAGCCAAAAATATGTTATATATAATTTTTCTGACACCACACAGAAGGCTGAAAAACTGGGACCACAAATTACTTTTTATGTGTAGGAAATGCACGTGATAGGTGAGAAAATTATGCAAATATTCTAACTAGTATATCTTATAGTTGACACTTTTTACTAATGAGTAAAAATTTTATACATAATCATTTGGAGCTAATCAAGCCCATGAAGACACTTATTAGTCATGAAAGGCACATGAGGGATGCTATGCCACAGTTTCAGTGCCTGGCAGACAGTTATGAAAACACACAGTGAATTTATGTTGATAGTAGCACTTGGGAATTAAGTGCTGAAATTCTACCACTTCATAATTGGATTTTGGCACCTCCTATTAATCTCCTCCAGATAAAACATAGCACTACTAGCAAGCGGCATACTACAGTGTTACTTGGAGCTTTGTTGAGTGGCAAATTGCTGCTGACACTACCAGCATTTTTAGTACTTACAGAAAAGCAAAATAAAATTGATACTAAAGCAATTGGGGTTAACCTAAAATGCTGCAAGAAGAAGAAAAGTCATCTTAGTAGGAAACAAATTATCTTTTGCTATTTTTTAGTGAATGATTTACATCGAAAGCTATTTAAAGATGGATTTTACGTTGCTACATTTTGTTGTTATCATTGCTGCTGCTGTTTCAAATAAAAAGTGGAAAATGATAACTTTAACTCTTTAAAATATTTATAAAAAGAACTATATATTAATTATATATTTTATAAGTATCTTGCAGAAGGTTAAGAGGGTAAATAAAAAGTCAGGCTGCTCACAGCTATTGCTTTCTCCTTATGGTTAAATAGACTTAAGGCTATAGAAGAGAAAGAAGCAAGCCTTTCCCTGTTTATTCATGATGACCGAAGGCTAGCTGTTAAATATAAGAAAAAGGCTCTAAACTAAGGACTAAGGCCACAAAGTCAAAGTGTTGAATTTGGATGCTTATATGGTAACAAGGAATTTAATTAAACTCAAGGGGTATGATCACTTAATATTATTTATAAAATATACAAACCACCTTGCTTCATGGTTTGTGTGCCACTAATATACTTAACATAATGATGTCCTTAATGAGTTTTAGAATGATGTTCTTTTGTGGAGTTACAATATTTACAATTTATTTTACAATACGTTGATAAGATATCAAGATTTGGGAGATGAATTTCAAAGTTTCCAATAAAGTTCTCAAACTAAATTTTTTTTCTTTATTGAAGTATACTTTACATATCATGCCTTTACTCCATTTTAAGTGTACAATTAAATGATTTTTAGTGAATTTACCGAGATGTACAGTTAATCACATAAATCAGTTTTAGAGGAATTCCTTTCCCCTATTGAGACCCCTAATTCCGCTCCCCAACTACTTTTCAAGAATGTCCCACCCCTCCACAGTGCCCACCACATCGCTCAGACGTGGACTTACCCCCCACCCCCCATTCCCTAGTGATCACTCCCACCATTTGAGCCCCATAGTGTTAATCAGTCAATGCCAGTTTGATGGCGAGTACAAGTGGGGCCCATTCTTCAGGTCTTGTGTCACCTCACTTT
Organism: Lepilemur ruficaudatus; assembly: GCA_963574885.1. Lineage (NCBI taxonomy): Eukaryota > Metazoa > Chordata > Mammalia > Primates > Lepilemuridae > Lepilemur > Lepilemur ruficaudatus. Next base: position 82 of record CAUYRT010041015.1, on the reverse strand, counting down.
GTCAAACCGATTCCCATGTCCTTTTGCATCTCTCCATTAATCTTTGAGCACTTCTTTGTTTTCTGGGACATGCCCCAGTTTC
>CAUYRT010041012.1:0-12332 GCA_963574885.1 Lepilemur ruficaudatus | reverse complement strand
AAAGATATGTAACATAGATCAGTTTTCTTAAAGTCGGTTCTGTAGACTATCTACATCAGAATTGGAATATGCTTATTCAAAATGTATATCTTTGGGGACCCACAGACATAATAAATCTGAAAGAATATTTGGGGAAACAGCCTGAAAATCTGTTTTTTGTTTTTTTGGTTTTTTTTAAGATAGGATCTCACTCTGTTGCCTAGGCTAGAGTATAGTGGCATGTCATCATGGCTCACTGCATCCTCAGACTCCTGGACTCAAGTGATCCTCCTACCTCAGCCTCCTGAGTAGCTGGGACTACAGGTGTAGCCAGCTACACATGGCTAATTTTTCTATTTTTGTAGAGACAGGGTCTCGATATGTTGCTCAGGCTGATCTCAAACTCCTGGCCTAAAGTAATCCTCCTGCCGTGGCCTCCCAAAGTGCTAGGATTACAGGCATGAGCTACCACACTTGGCTGAAATCTGTATTTTAATGAAACACCTCAGGTATCTCTTAGCTTGTGAGAATCATCATTTAAATATTTATTGGAAAATAATGACAGACTGTGATAGTGCTTGTAAAAACCAACAACCCAACCAGGTGTGGTGGCTTACACCTATAATCCCAGCACTTTGGGAGGCCAAGGTAAGAGGATTGCTTGAGGCCAGAAGTTTGAGACCAGCCTGGCTGGGCAACATAGTGAGACCCTGTTTCTACAAAAAATTTAAAAATTAGCCAGGCGTGATGGCACATGCTAGTAGTCCTAGTTACCTGGGAGGCTGAGGCGGGAGCATCAGTGGAGCCCAGGAGTTCGAGGTTACATGAGCTATAATTAGGTCATTGCACTCCAGCCTGAGCAGCAGAGTAAGATCTTGTCTCTTAAAAAAAAAAAAAAGAAAAAAAAGCCTAACAGCCTAATAACCAACTCCCAAAGTTCAGAAGAAGGCTAATTCATAACGGTATGTTGCTTTATGTATTGTTAATGACGAAGATGTAGAAAACCTTTTTGTATTGAGTTTCAATTCTTGGTATAATTTTGAATCTAAAATACACCATTTTATCTTTAATAACTTTTTCACCATGCATGTTCAATCTAGATTAAATTCACTCTAGCAGTAGGTACTTTGTTTAGATTTCTGAGTATAGTTTATTGTATAACTTGATATTTTTATATAAACATCTCTTTGTTTTACTCATAGGTGTTAGGGGAGTATTCCTACCTCTTAGATAAGGAAACACCAGAGGAAGTTATAACCAAGCTCTGCAAGTTACTCATGAATGACTCCATTTCTTCAGAAACAAAAGCCTGGTTAATTGCTGCTGTGACCAAGTTGACACCCCAAGCACGCTCTTCTAATATAGTGGAGAGATTAATCCAGGAATTTACCATTTCTCTGGATACTTGTATGCGACAGCATGCATTTGAATTAAAACACTTGCATGAGAATATGGAACTTATGAAGAACTTGCTTCCAGTTGATAAGAGTTGTGAAGACATGGTGGTAAGACATCTATGTTTCAGCTTTTTAAAAATTGCATTGTCTTTAAACATAGAGTAATTCTTTTTTTTTGAGACAGAGTCTCATTCTGTTGCCCTGAGTAGAGTGCAGTGGTGTCAGCCTACCTCACAGCGACCTCAAACTCCTGGGCTCAAGTGATCCTCTTGCCTCAGCCTCCCGAGTAGCTGGGACTATAGGCATGTGCCACCATGCCCGGCTAATTTTTTCTATATATTTTTAGTTGTCCAATTAATTTCTTTCTATTTTTAGTAGAGATGGGGGTCTCACTTTTGCTCAGGCTGGTCTTGAACTCCTGAGCTCAAGCGATCCTCCTCCATCAGCCTCCCAGAGTGCTAGGATTACAGGCATGAGCCACTGTGCCCAGGCCATAGAATAATTCTTGTATTTGTGATATATTAGGAATGTATCAAAATATTGTTTTCCTGCCACTTACAGTGAAAGTTGAAGTTTTTCTCACATTAATATGACAGAGAATTTGAGAGCTATTAATGAGTACTGATTCTAAATAGGAGTAGAAGAGTGTCTCTTCCTGAGAACTGCAATGAAGATATTTATATCCTGTGATAATCTCTTTTAATAGATAATAATTCAGGAATTTATTTTATTTATTCTTTATTGCCTTTAAAAATTGATAGATAATAATTATACATATTTATGGGGTACATGTGATGTTTGAGACATACATATAATGTGTAACGATCAAATCAGGGTATTTAGGATATCCATCACCTCAAACATTTATCATTTCTTTGTTTTGGGAACATTTCAACTCTTCTAGCTATTTTGAAATATACAGTAAATTATTAACTAATTCACCCTACTGTGCTGTCAAACACTGGGACTTATTCCTTCTTTCTAACTATATTCCTAACCATTAATCAACCTCTTGTCATCCCTGCCCACCCCCCCAGCCTTGGGTAACCATTCTATTCTCTATCTCCATGAGATCAACTTTTTTAGCTCTCACATATGAGAACGTGTGATATTTGTCTTTCTTTGCTTTGCTTCTTTCACTTAACATAATGACCTCCAGTTCTATCCATGTTGCCACATAACAGGATTTCGTCCTTTTTTATGGCTGAATGGTATTCCATTGTATATATACAACTTATTCTCTTTATTCATCCATTGATTGACACTTACATTGATTCCATATCTTGGCTATTGTGAGTGGTGCTGCAGTAAATATGAGGGTACAGGTATCTCTTTGAAATACTGATTGTTGGATGATATGGTGTTTCTATTTTTAGTTTTTTGAGAAGCCTCTATACAGTTTTTCATTATGGCTGTATTAATTTACATTCCAACCAACAATATATGAGTTCTCTTTTTCTGCATCCTTGCCAGCATTTATTTTTGTTGTTTTGATAATAGCCGTTCTAACTGGACTGAGGTGATATCTCATTGTGCTTTTGATTTGCATTTCCTTGATAATTAGTGATGTTGAGCATTTTTTCATGTGTTTGTTGGCCATGTCTTTAGAGAAATGTGTATTCAGATCCTTTGCCCACTTTTTAATGGGATTGTTTGATTTTTTGCTGTTGACTTGAGTTTCTTGTATATTTTGGATATTAGTCCCCTGTTGAATGAATAATTTGCAAATATTTTATTTTTGCCTCATAGGTTTTCCCCCCTTTCATCATCCCATTTGATTATATTATCTCATTCTCTCCTGGCCTGTAAAGTCTCTGCTGAGAAATCCATTGTTAGTCTGATGGGGATTCCCTTATATGTGACTTGCCGCTTTTCTCTTACAGATTTTAGACTTTGCTTTTTGTCTTTGACTTTTGACAGTTTGACGATTCTGTGCCTCAGAGAAGACCTTTTCAGAGTGAGTGTATTGGTGACCTTTGCATTTCTGCTATCTGGATGTCTGTATCTCTCATAAGACTTGGGAATTTTTCAGCTAGTATTTCATTAAATAGGTTTTCTGTGCCTTTACCCATTGTTTTCCTTTTGGAACTCTCCCAATTTGAATTTGTTTGCTTTATGGTATCCCATATGTCACATAGGCTTTCTTTATTCATTTTCTTTATTCTTTTTTTTTTTTTTTCTGACTGGGTTATTTCAAAAGACCTGTCTTCAAGTTCAGAAATTTTTTCTTCTGCTTGATCTAGTCTATTGTTGAAGCTCTAGGTTATATTTTTAATTTCATTCATTGAATTCTTCAGTTCCAGGATTTCTGTTTGATTCTTTTTATGATATCTATCTTTTGTTGAATTTCTCATTCAGATCATGTATTGTTTTTAATGATTTCTTTGTATTGTTTATTTGTGTTCTCTTGTATCATGAGTTTCCTTAAGATCATTATTTTGAAATCTTTTTCAGGTATTTCATATGTTTCCTTCTTTTTGAGATCTGTTATTGGACAATTATTGTGTTCCTTTGGAGGTGTCATGTTTCTTTGCTTTCATTTTTTTTTTTTTTGTCTTTACATTGGTATCTGCATATCTGGTGTAACAGAATGGCTTTCATAGGGAAAGACTTTCCTATACATCTATTTATGGTATTGATTGAGTAGGGCACTTTGCTTTTGTTTTTTTAAATTTATTTTTTATTTGTATACATTCATGGAGTACAAGTCCTATTTTGCTACATTGATATATTGCATTGTGGTAAAGTCAGATCCTGCAATGTAAAGCAACACACATTGTGCTCATTAAGAAACCTTCCATTATCCACCCTCCTCTTGTCCCCCCAACCCTCTGAATCTCCATTGTGCATCATTCCCCACTATGCTTCCATGTGTACACATTATTTGGTTCCCACTTATAAGTGAGAACATGCTGTATTTATCTTTCTGTGTCTGAGTAGTTTTGCTTAAGATGGCCTCTAGTTCCATCTATGTTGCTACAAAAGACATTCTTTCTTTTTTATGGCTGAATAGTATTCCATTGCGTATATATACTACATTTTCTTTATCCAGTCCTCTGTTGATGGACAGTTAGGTTGATTCCATATCTTTGCTAATGTGACTAGTGCTACGATAAACATACAGGTGCAGGTATCTTTTTTATATATTTATTTCTTTTCCTTTGGGTAGATGGCCAATAATGGGATTGCTGGATCATATGGTAGTTCTATTTTTAGTTCCCTGAGAAATGTCTATACTGTTTTCCATAGAGGTGGCACTACTTTACATTCCCACTAGTAAAGAAAAGTTCCCTTTTCTCTGCATTCTTGCCAACATCTGTTATTTTTTTGTCTTTAATAATGGCCATTCTGATTGGTGTAAGATGCTATCTCATTGTAGTTTTAATTTGCATTTCTCTGGTGATTAATAATGTTGAAATTTTTTTTCTGTACTTGTTGGCCATTTGTTTTTCTTCTTTTGAAAAATGTCTGTTCATGTCCTTAGCCCACTTTTTAATGGGGTTATTTGTCTCTTGTTGTTGTTGTTGAGTTGAGTTCCTTGTAAATTCTGCATACTAATCCCCTGTTGGATATATAGTTTGCAAATATTTTCTTCCATTCTACACATTGTCCGTTCACTCTGTTGATTATTTCTTTTGCTGTGCAGAAGCTTTTTAGTTTAATTAAGTCCCATTTGTCTATTTTTGTTTTTGTTGTTTGTGCCTCTGAGATCTTAGTCATGAATTCTTTGCCTAGACCAATGTCCAAAAGAGTTTTTTTTTTTTCCTGGGGTCTTTATTGAAGTGTAATTTACATATCAAGTCTTTACTCCATTTTAAGTGTACAATTAAATGGTTATTAGTAAATTTACCAAGTTGTACAGCTATTCACATGAATCAGTTTTAGAGGATTTCCCACTCCCCATTGAGACCCCTAATGCCCATCCCCCAATACACTTCAAGCATGCCCCTCCCCTTCACAGTGCTGACCACATCCCCCGGATGTGGGTCCACCCTCAACCCCCAAAATCCCCAGTGAACACTACCACCACTTAAGCACCATAGTGTCAATCAGTCAATACCAATTTGATGGCAAGTACAAGTGGGGCCCATTCTTTGGGTCTTGTGTCACCTCACTTTGAATAATGGGCTTAAGCTTAATCCATGATAATATAAGCGGTGTTAGCTCACTGTAAGAGTTTTCCCTAGGTTGTTTGGTCTAGTATTTTTATAGTTTCAGATCTTACATTCAAGTCTTAATCCATCTTTAGTTGATTTTTATATGTGGTGATAGATGGGGTCCAGTTTTATTCTTTTGCATCTGGCAATCCAATTTTCCCAGGATTATTTATTGAAAAGAGTGTGTGTAGGGTGCTTTGGCCTTGATTCTGGATGGAAACAGTAGTGTAGTCTTTGTATTATTTCTTTGGCTGTGATCAGTGTCCGTGAGGTCTGTGAGTTTCTTGGTGATTTAGGCTGTGGTTGTTAGTGGAAACTTTGCTGGTAATGGGACACCAGGTGGGCTGGTCCTCGGGCACCAGTGCTGTTAGTGGCAGCCTGGATTTATCAGTCCTCAGGCCCCTGGGCAGTATATGCAGGTGCCAGTGGTGGCATGTCTGGGTTCATTGGCCCCCACGGGCCTTCAAGTGGTGTGCTTGGGTTCTGGCACTGGCAGCAGTGGGCTGGGCACTAGTTGACTTTTAGTAAGAATTCATGAATCAGGCATCATCCTGTTAGGATTATTTCATACTTTTTCCCTGTTTTGTATTAGCTTATAGGTTTGTTATAAACTATTTTACAAAGGGTATGTATGAGGAAGTGCATAGGGTGCATAGCTTTCATGCCTACCGTGGACATGTCACTATGCGGGAATCTCCATGTGTTAGGCTATCTTATTATTGTCTCCTTTGAAATTCTATAATGTAAGTCATTTTATTTATACCTTATTTTATTTAAGAATGTAAAAAAAGTGGTTCTTCTTTTTATTTTGTCCATCTACTATCTAAATTCTTTACCATTTTGGAACCTGATCACCCACCTTTTCGTCTCCCACCTACTTTCAGCCACCACTCATTTTAACCTAACATTCTCAGTTAACACACAGTCTCTTTAATTCATCCCATCCTCTCCTCAAATTGGTATAAATTATAAAACTTCCATAAGCAAACAGATTTATTTAAATTTTAAGTATTAGTATCATGTAGTTGAGAAAAAGAAGAGGATGAGCAATATTCTCAGTAATTTTCACTGAGGTTTTCATGGGTTGTGTTCATTTGGAAGATTTCTTTATTAGTTCTTTCAGTAGTCCTTCAAGTCCTTTGCTTTAGTGTTTGGTGGGCATTCCGGAGATATTTATTGAAATGACTAATGATTATACTGTACATAGTATTACACTAGGGGGAAACTACGTTTTCCTTTTCCCCCCAATAAAAGATAATGATGATGACATAGCCCCATCTCTTAAAAATCTTAGTCAAGCTAAACCTTTCCAAATTCAGAGGGTGAAGTGCCGCTTACATGTTTGAGAATTACCTGCCATTCTAAATTATTTGAGCTGTTTGTACACACTTGGTTAAATCAAGAGAAGCAAATCTTTGGTTTCTGAGGTTATCACTGCTCTGTTCTCTTGTGTATCTGTAATTATTTTTTCTCTCACTTTTTCTCTTCTCCTTTCCTCCTCACTGTTTCTTTATCTCATATCATTTCTTCATCGTTTTACTTAATCATTCTCTTGTACCTTTCCATTGCTGCTGAAATAAAGTAATTTTTTTCATAGATATGTTAAAAAGCACTTTTGGGTGGAAGGGAATGGGATAGTTAAATCTGCTACTGTTGGAGGCTGAATAATGGTCCCTCAAAGATGATCACATCTTAATCCCTGGAATCTGTGCATGTGTTATCTTAAATATTAAAGGGGACTTTGTGGCTGGGATAACTAAATGTTTGTGATGGGGTGATTACCCTAGATTATCTAGATAGGCTTTATATAATTAAGGGTCCTTATAAATGTGAGGCAAGAGATCAGAGAGAAGGCAAAGTAGCTATGAAAGCGGAGATTGGACTGTTGTGGCCACAAACCAAGAAATGCTGGTAGTCTCTAAAAGCTGGTAGAGATAAGGAACAGATTCTTCCTTGGCACATCCTGGAGAAACCAGCCCCACAAACACCTTGATTTTAGTCCCCTGCAGCAGGAAACCAATATAGTCATAATACCTTATAGTATGTATTTCTGGCTCTTCTGGTACGTTACAATTCTCCTCAGGGTAGGACTGTGTCTCTTTTTTGTCTCAATCATAGCACCTAATAGGATGTCCTGATATATTAGATGCTCAAAAATACATGCACAATGCAGTGAAATTAATAATAACTGCAAATGATTTACATTGTTAGATTCTTAGCCAGATGATCTGATTATAGATGTTTCAGAAAACCAGGGAGTTGGGTAGCATTTTTAGAATGAAAGCTCTATTTTTTACTGAAAAAAATTTTAAGGGTATATGGACTAAAATTATTTATGTGAATGTACAATCTGCTTAGGATAAATTTTTATAATTCCTAATTTTGTTTAATTTTAATACAGGTAGATGCTTCCTTATCTTTTCTGGATGGTTTTGTGGCTGAAGGACTCAGTCAAGGGGCAGCACCTTACAAACCCCACCACCAACGCCAGGAGGAAAAGCTTTCTCAGGAAAAAGGTAATTTTTCATAGGTTTATCGTCAGCTAAATTGTAGAGACTTTTTTTTAATGCAATTGATATTATAATCATTAAGTCAGTAACTAAAGATATTTACTTTTTATTTTCCCTCTTTAAATACTTGTGATTTTGTTTACTCTGATTAGATTTTCAGACACCCAGAAAAAAAAAGTTAGCCTAGAGTTATTCCCAAATTCATAGATGCCATATACATAAATGCCTAAGATATCGCAGCCATCCTGGAATTTTGAAAGAACTTGAAGGTGGAATTGTCATGTTGGTCACTGTACTAGTTGGGTGACACATATTAGTGTGAGCGTATCTATGGGAAAGTTTCAGAAAACAATCCTGGTTATTATTGACTAGTGAGTTTCATTTTCATTCTGAGCAGTCTAGTATTTCTTAAGTATATTAGAAAGCTTCCTTCAACAAAATATCTGATCAGTTAAGTTATGAACAGCTAAGAAAGGAAAGAATAACTTAAGAAATTCAGCCTGTCAGAAAAAGTGCTCTGTCATGATTTTGGTAAAGGGGAAATCATTGAGTTATTTGCAAGGTGGTTGGGAAGTATGCATGTGAATAAAGGGGAGGCCAATGAATATTATCCGTTTACGAGTTCAGAATGTCAATATTAAAAAAGTTCAATGCTGAAAGGGCTTTTTTTCCCCCTATTAATCATTAATAATTTTTTTGAGTATTTTCCAGTCTCTGTACCAGGCATATTTAGTTAAGAGTATAACTAAATATTTGATTCTAGAATGAGACCAGAAAGTTAAAAACTCTAGTAATAGGCTTAATGACATCTTTTTTATAGAAATATTTGTTCTTTTAAGTCTTTTTAATTTTAATTTTTAAATTTTTTCATTGTATTTTATTGTGGTAGGAATCCTACCATGAGATCTACCTTCTTAAATTTTTAAGTATAAAATACATTACTGTTGACTATAGATATTAATACAATATTGTACAGTAGATCTCTACTGCTTATTCATCATCTTGCTTAACTGAACCTTTATGCCCATTGATTGGTAACTGCCCAGTTCTCCCTCCCCTTATCCTGTGGCAACCACTGTTTCCCTCTTTGAGGCTATTAATATGACTTTGACTTTTCAGATAGCTCATATAAGTGGAACCATGCTGTATTTTTTTTTTTTTTTTGGTGACTGGCTTGTTTTGTGATTTGGCATAATATCCTCAAAGTTCATCCATGTTTTTGCATATTATAGAATTTCCTTCTTTTTCAAGGCTGAGTAATATTCCATTATACATATATATATCACATTTTCTTTATCCATTCATCCTTAGATAGACATTTAGGTTGTTTTCACATCTCCGCTATTGCGGATAATGGTACAATTAACATAGGGGTGCTAATATCTCTTCAAGATCCTGATTTTGGTTCTTTTGGATAAATACCCAGAAGTGGGATTGCTGGATCATATGGTAATTCTATTTTTAATTTTTTGAGAAACCTCCATACCGTTTGCTTTAGTGGCTTAACCATTTTGCATTCCCACCAGCAGTGGGCAAGGATTCTAGTTTTTCCACATTCTTGCCAACACTTGTCTTTTCTTTTTTTGGTAATAGACATCCTGACAGGTGTGAGGTCATATCTCATTGTGGTGTTGATTTGCATTTTCTTGATGATTTGTGACATTGAGCATTCTTTTCAGCTACCTGTTGGCCATTTGTATGTCTTCTTTGGAGAAATGTTATTCAAGTTCTTAGCTTGTTTTCTAATCAGGTTATTAGGGTTTTTTCTTTTTTTCCCTATTGAGTCAAAAGAATAACATACTTTGGAGATTAAGCCTTATCAGATATGTGCTTTGCAAATATTTTCCCCCTTTCTATAGGTTGCCTTTTTACTCTGTTGAGTGTTCCTTTTGCTGTGTAGAAGATTTTTAGTTTGATGTATTCCCACTTGTTTATTTTTGTTGCTGTTGCCTGTGCTTTTGGCATCATATCCATGAAGTCATTGTGAATACCAATGTCATGAAGCCTTTCTCCTATGTTTTCTTCAAGGAATTTTACAGTTTCTGGGCTTACATTTAATTCTTTAATCCATTTTGAGTTGACTTTTGCATATGGTATAAGACAAAAGTCCTATTTTATTCTTTTGTGTGTGGATATTTAGTGTTAGCAACACCATTTACTGAAGAGACTGTCCTTTCCCTATCATATATTCGTAGCATACTAGCTGAAAATCAGTTGACCATAAATGAGTGGATTTGTTTCTGGGCTCTCCATTCTGTTCTATTAGTCTATATGTCTATCTTTATGCCAGTACCATACTGTTTTTTTTGTTTCTTTGTTTGTTTTGAGACAGAGTTTAGCTTTGTCACCCTGGGTAGAATGCAGTGGCATCATCATAGGTCACTGCAACCTCAACTGCATTCAAGTGAACCTCCTGCCTCAGCCTCCCGAGTAGCTGGTACTACAGGCACATGCCATGACACCTGGCTAATTTTTCTATTTTTTGTAGAGGCATGGTCTCACTCTTGCTTAGACTGGTCTTAAGCTCCTGAGCTCAAGCAGTCCTCCCGCCTCAGCCTCCCAGAGTGCTAGAATCACAGGTGTGAGCCACTGCCCCCAGCCCATACTGTTTTGATTATTGTAGCTTTGAAATCAGGAAGTGTGATGCTTCCATCTTTATTCTTCTTTCTCAAGATTGACTTGGCTAGTCTTGATCTTTCGTGGCTCTTGACTGGTGAATTCATTTAAAGCAAACATTTAAAGAATCAATGCCATCTTTCTCAAACTCTTCCAAAAAGTTGAAAAGGAGAGAACACATCTGGACTCATTTTATAAGGCCAGCATTACTGTGATACCAAAGCCAGACAAAGACACCACTAAAAAAGAAAACTGCAGGCTAATATCCCTGATGAATATAGATGTGGAGATCCTCAACAGAATACTAGGAAACCAAACCCAGCAACAAAGTAAAAAGATCATATGCCACAGTCAAGTGCAATTTATTCCAGGGATACAAGGATGGTTCAATGTATGCAAATGAATTAATGTGATATACCATATTAACAGAATAAAGGATAAAAATCACATGATTCTCTAAATAGATGCAGAAAAACATTTGAAAAAAATTGAGCACCGTTTCCTGATAAAAACTCTCAACAAACTAGCAATAGAAGGAAATACCTCAATATAATAAAGGCCATATATAGAAAAGCTCACAGCTAACATGAAAGCTTTGTATGATAAAAAACTGAAGTCTTTTCCTTTAAGATCAAGGACAAGCAAAGATACCCATTCTTTCCATTTCTAGTCAACATAACTGAAAGTCCTAGCCAGAGCAATTAAGAAAGAAAAAGAAAGAAAAGGCATCCAAATTGGAAAGGAAGAAGTAAAATTGCCCCTCTTTGCAGACAATATGGTCCTATATATAGAAAACCCTAAAGACTCCATAAAAAAAAATCTCTTAGAACTAACAAACAAATTTAGTAAAGTTGCAGAATACAAAACCAACATACAAAAATCAGTTGCATTTCAATGCACTAAACAAACTATTTGAAAAGGAAATTAGGAGAACAGCCCCATTTACAATAGTGTGCCAAAAAATAAAATAAAATACCTAACAGTAAAACTTAACTAAGGAGGTGAAAAATGTATATATTGAATACCACAAAGCATTGATAAAAGAAATCAAATAAGATACAAATAAATGGAAAGACATCCTGTGTTCATACATTAGAAGACTCATGTTAATAAAATGTTCATACAACCCAAAAAGCAATACATATTTATTATGATCCTTATCTTTTAAGGCTTTTGGTATATTATTTAGCACAGTGATAACTAATGACTTTTAAAATTCAGTTCTCTTTCAAAGTGTAATCAATTTCTTCTCCATTAACTCCTTTACATTTTTATATATATATATATATATATTTTTTTTTTTTTTTTTTTATACATAGTCTTGATCTGTCACCCCAGCTAGAGTGCAGTGGCATCGTTATAGCTCACTGCAACCTCAAACTCCTGGACTCGAGTGATCCTCTTGCCTCAGCTTCCTGAGTAGCTGGGACTACGGGCACGCACCACCATGCCTCGCTAATTTTTTCTATTTTTTGTAGAGATGAGGTCTTGGCTCTTGCTTAAGCTGGTCTTGAACTCCTGATCTCCAGCAATCCTCCCACCTTGGCCACCCGGAGTGCTAGGATTACATGCATGAGTCACCATGCCTGGCCTAACTCCTTATGTATTGATAGAATATGTTGGAGGGGGAGAAGTAAAGTTTTGAATTACAATTGCCCGACTTGTGATTATAC